>OZ018323.1:107499250-107618412 GCA_963969495.1 Ceratothoa steindachneri | reverse complement strand
CAGATACTGTAGGTGAAAAAAAATTCCACCACAAGATTGCGGTTGTAACGCTTCCAGTTCAAGTTTAAAGCCGTGATTGCGCGTTCTGTTCTCACTGAGCTGACCACGCAGTCTACGGGTTTCCAGCGAGAACAGATCTAATTCCCTTGGTCAATCCTCATAACTTTTATGTCGGATAGAGGGAATCAGCTTGGTTGCCCTGGCTTGTACGCGTTCTAACCTTGTAATATCCTTTCGAAACGAAGGACTCCAAAATTGAACGGCATACTCCAGGTGCGGCCCAACGGAGTTGTACAGACAAAGTACTATCTCTTGTTACGGTATCCAAACTGGCGCTTTATGTAGCCTAACATCCTTTGGGCTTTCTAATCTGCCTCGATGCACTGTTTCGAGAACTTGAAGGTCGCTAGTGATAGTTACACCCAAGTCCTTCTTAGTGTCACTCGATTCAAGAGCAGTGCCCTTAAGGATGTACTGAGATTTGGGGTTTCGGTGGCCGATATGCATTACTTTGCATTTCCCCACGTTAAAAGGCATTTGCCACGTGTCCGACCACTCCTCAATCCTTTGAAGGTCCTCTTGGAGGCGGGCAGTGTTCCCCTCCTTTGCCACATTGATACCAGGCTTGGTGTCGTCGGCAAAATTTGGAGATTTTGGCAACCGTCTCCGTCCATGTCGTTGACATAGAAAATAAACAGTAGTGGTCCCAGGACGGAACTTTGAGGGACACCGCTAGATACGGGCGCCCATTCAGAGGCCCGTCCATTCACCACTACTCGTTGCCGTCTGTCACTTAGCCAGCTCTCTATCCAACCTGCTACCTTGCCTTATATGCCCTTGCACGCACTTTCCGGAGAAGGAGGCGGTATGGTACCTTATCAAAGGCCTTTTGGGAGTCAAGGTACACAACATCCACCGCTTTATCCCGATCATGCTCACTGAACACGAAGTGGAAGAATTCCACAAGGTTCGTCAGGCATGACCGTTGCCTTCGGAAACCGTGCTGGGAACTCCTCAGTTGCAATACGACGTCATTTTGTCCACCATCATGCTTTCCATGAGTTTACCGACTATCGAAGTCAGACTGATAGGTCGGTAGTTTGACGGTTGGCTACGATCTCCTTTCTTGAAAATAGAGTCACCTCCGCTTCACGCCAGTCTCTAGGAAGGCATTCGGTCCGGATTACCATGTTGAAGATTGCGCTTAGGTGTCGTGACACTACATCACGCATTTCTCTTCAACACTTTAGGTAGAAACCCATCCGGGCCAGGTGACTTATTCGTCATTAGGTCACTGATCTTCTTTTTTATTTCCCTTTCGGTGAAGTCCATATCCTCCAGCTTTTCCCCCCCGAGTAGGAATCCGTGGGCTGGGGAATGGGACCACACTCTTCCGTAAACACTGAAGAGAAGTAGTCGTTGAGGAGGTTAGCATTTTCTGCATCTGAATGCTTTAATGCCACTCCTCCTTTCTCAAAGGGCCAATCGTTCGACGGATTGGTTTACGGATGTTCACATATCCAAAAAACTCCTTGGGATTCTCTTTACAGAGTCTCGCCACTCGGAGTTCCTCAGACCGCTTAGCCGCCCTTATTGCTGGACTTCACTCTCCTGGCTAGCCTTCGGTATTCGTCAAAGTCACTCGAGATCTTCGATTGACGGTACACAGTTCTCTTCTCCCTAAGCAGTTGGCCGATTTCTCGATTAAACCACTTTGGTTGAACAGAAGACCAACGGAGGCATTTCAGAGGGATAAAACGCGATTGAAGACTCATGAATGTGGTTTTGAAACTATTCCACGAGTCTTCAACAGCATCGCAAACTTCTAGCCTCGCGTCAGTCAGTCCAGCACGAAGACCTGCAAAGTCTGCTCTTCTCAAATCGAGTTTCCTCAATTTACTAGTTGCAGGCCCTGCCTTCGGGACTTTGACTATAAATCTAATTAGTCGGTGATCACTGCCACCGAGCTCTTCGCCAACAGAGAGGTCCTCAACGATGTCATCCTCAGAGGTGAAAACCAAGTCGAGGATATTGTCTCCTCTCGTTGGCTCTCTCACCCATTGAGTCAGGAACTCGTTGTTCGCGAACTCCAGGAGTAGTGCGTTCTCGCCACAGGGTTCTCTGGTTTCCCAGTCAACTTGTGTGTTGAAATCACCCATGACGATACACACTCTGTCTTCGACAAGTTCTCCTAGTACCTGGTACAGATCTCTGTCCTTTTCAACGAGTTGGGCAGGTCTATAAAGCACCAGGGTCCTGTATTTGGCAGGACCTATCTCTAGGTCAACACCTAGTAGTTCATGGTCGGATACGATGTTGCGATCCGTCGAGTTGAGAGCATCTTTGACATACATCACACCGCCACCCTCTCTGTCTGCCCTCTCTTTCAGGAAGAGCTGGTAACCGGGAATCCTGAATTCACCTTCAAAATATCGGTTTGAGGTTTGAATCCACGACTCTGTAATGGCCACCATCTCAGGTTCTTCTGTTGCTACGAGGCCACGGAGCTCAAGAAACCTGTTCCTGATTGACCTCGCATTGAACAGAAGAACTTTCAGGGAGTCCCAGAGTGTAGGACTCCCTACTCTCTTCCGGAGCGGTGCCATTCCTCTTTGCGACATTCGAACACTACACGTCTGCGTGTTTTTAGCCCACAGTCGTCCACAGCACCAATGACTGTGTTCAGAATCCTTTCTGTGAGGCCTATCCATCCTTCTCTCAGGTAGAGTTCGTTGCCACTTACCATTAGGGCAACGACTGAGTTCTCCGAAATCTGAGATTTCTCCGTCTCTACTCTGATCTGCTGGTTCCCCTTCCTGGTAGGCAAGTTACCTTCACACTCGTGCGAAGGCGTGCTGCTAGCAGGGGTTGCAGGGTCTGTGCTTGAGAGTCCCCAATAAGGTTGACCCTCGCACATTTGACTGCACTCTTTTCTTTCGCCATAGACTTATCTCTTTTCTCTTTCGTATTTCCCTTGTTTTTCTTCTTCTTCCCTTTTTTTCGATCTTCATTCGTCTCTTCTTGTTTTTCTTTTCTCTTCTTTTCTTTCCACTTTCCCTTGCACACCAGTAAAGCTCGAATCCTCTACACTAGGGTGAGCTGCATTAAGGTCGTGTTTCTTCTTTTTATTCTTTTTCTTTTTCTTATTGGCTTCTCCGCATGGCTGAAGTGGGACTGCCAATGCAGTTACAGCTCCTTGAGCTGGAGTCACATCGGCGGAACCACCCAAGTCAGTGGGACTTTCGTCTGGAGCTTGAGCTGACTGGGCCTCTAGTTTAGAGGTTAGCTCTAGGATTCTCTCCTCGAGACGCCGAATCTGATGCGCGTGCTGCATTTCTAGGGTCTGTATTTTACTTTCCAGCGCCCTAGATTTTTCTTCAGAGGTTGTGAAGAGATCATTGAGTTCATTGCAGTATGCCACTGCCTATCGGAACTCTCCTTTAAGGATGCAGTCGGTGCATATACTTCCCGGGTGGCATTTTGAAAAACATCCTTCCGGAAAGTCCACGCACCACGTATCCTTCTGGCATATCGCACATGTATATTTGAGTGCAGCTGGACCTATTTTGAACACTTTCTCTCAAAACTTTGCGACCAATCAATAGTAAAAAAGGGGGTTGGTGAGTTCTCTCCACGTGGAGACGATCCCGCCTATCCATCGGAGAGGTTTAAGATCTTCAGAAGGCACGCTCCATGTACTGCTGATCGTCTGACCGAGTCGTCAAACCTCGGCGTGCCGTGGCTCCCAACCAAGCAGCACTGACGGTCCACGAAAGAGCCATCGATTTCTCACCAGGTGAACAACGGAGCACGCCCCGTACTAAACTCCTACTAGTTCCCTTCACGACGGCCAAGATCTCGGAGCATCGTTCAATGGATATCCCGCCACACCAAGAGACTCGACCGAAGGCTTTTTATTAGCCAGGCAACCAACCTAGGAACAAAGGGCCGTCACCTCGGACCGATGCTACCAGAGGCACCCGTCAACGGTCACTGGCCTAGGACACCTCTAGTCCTAGTCTCTCGCAACCAGTGAACGTCGATTGGCGTTGTTTATAGAGGTTCCAAAGCCTCTCTTCTGACGCGTGAGGTAGCTGTCAAGTCCTTATATTTAGAAAGATTGAGAAAAGGGTGAGAATGACTTGATAGTAGTAGGGTTTCGTTTTGTTTTTTTTCTTTTTACATAATAAGTTGAGGAGATAGGATAAAAGTGAAAAAGGAGAAGGATAGAGTAGAAAAAAGAATGACGCACTTAGTCTGGAACCTCGTTTCCGACCAAATCGACAAGGAAAGCCCGACCAGTGGTATCCAGAAGAGGGGTACCCCCGTCGACATAGCTCAAAATGTCAAAGGTCCACACAAGCTCTCTTGCCGCGACAAGGGGGCGTCACCTCCCCCTCTACCTTAGAGAGAGAGAGAGAGAGAGAGAAAGAGAGAGAGCGCTACAAGAGTTGGCTACACGGATAGGGCGTGGATGCCGACCCACTCTTGGGACTTGAAGCCACCCGTATACACTGACACGGTTCCAGCGTGACACGAAGTGTGCTCCCAAAAGGCGGAACATAATACTCCCGACGCTGTACAAGGTTAGGGGGCAGAGGCGTGCGAAAAAATAGTCAAAGACGGTACCCTCTAGGGTGGCGTGCTGGACAGAACCAGGGACACCTCCGGACCGAGTTATACCTAGCACTCGGAAGGAGTTTCCTAGCCCAAAACCCAAAGTGCTTATAGTTAGAGTATGATGTGTCAGGGCGGCATAGGTACCGTCGATATAAACTGCAGATGCAGTGAGAGCTGTTGGCGACTGAGGGAGGCACCGGGCTCGCGAGTATAGGCGAATAATGCGCTGTTGTAGACGGCGTAGAGCGAGTGGCATCTCCCCAGCATCGATAAGTAGGCTCTCAATGGGGGAAGTGCGGAAGGCACCGGTCGCCAGGCGAAGGCTGGTGTGGCGGATCGAGTGCACCTTCTGCAATACACGCTCAGCTGCGGATGCATAAAACTCGTATCCGTAGTCGAGCTTCGAACGAACAAAGGATCGATAAAAAAGTAAAGCAGTAGCCCTATCAGCACCCCAAGCACTGAACGTCACGGAACGGAGAATATCCATATCGCGGGTACAAGAGATCATAAAGCTGCGGATATGAGCCTCCCAGGTGAGGCGTCGGTTAAATACAAGACCAAGGAAACTGTGCGATTCAACCACTTCCAGATGTACCCCATTGAGAAACAAGTCTGGGTCAGGGTAGAGCCGTGGATGGCGGCAGAAGTACACCACCTTAGTCTTCGCTAAGGAAAACTGTAACTTGTGCCCTTCGGCATAGCGAGAGACGCGGTTCAATGCCTATTGAGTTTACGCTCCAGAGTTCGCATATGGGATGGGCAAAAAGAGATCAAAAGGTTGTCCACGTCGAGCATATCGAGATGCTGCCGTTGATGCTCAGAGCAAATATCAACTTACACACGAAAGAGGTTAGAGATTGGGCGGAAACAGACCGGGGTAGAGTGATATCTAACCGGTTTGCGAAAAGCGAGCACAGTAGCGATTCGCCAGGAATCTGGAAGACCCTCTATCCAGATCATGTTGAAAAAAATATAACAGAAAGGTTAGGCCTTGCTCACACAGGTGTCGAAGTATGGCATACGGAACATCGTTCGAACCAGGGGCGGTGTCCGTGCACAAAGCAAAAGCGGAGGCGACTCACTCAATGTAAACCAGTCGTTGAGTGGTTCTCTGCCTCTGTAGGTAAAGTCCAATCGATGGCCTTCCGCGACATCACGACGCGCATTGAATGCTGGCGGAGCAGCATCCCGGCTAGAGAATGCGGAAAAAGCGGTCGCTAAGGATTCCGCCACGGACGCGGGGTCCGAGATTGCGGTCCCATTCTCCTCGAGAACGGGAGGGTGGTCCTGCGAGAACTTGCCCCGAATCCTTTTGACTCGCTTCCACACCTCATCTAAAGGGGTCTTCCCATTAAGTGAAGACACGTATGCCCGCCAAGAAGAGGGGTGGGCGTGCATCGAAATATACCGGAACCTAGCCCGAGCCCGACGAAATTCAGCGACAGTGAAATCGTTCGGGCGGCGCTTATAGCGCATGTAGGCATAACGTTTCTATTTGAGGGCCGTCTCACACTCGGCCGACCACCATGGGAGTGGTCGGCAGAAGAAAACGACCTGACGTTCTGGGAATAGTAGTCTGGCCCGCGGCGATGAGGTTGCCGGAGAAGAACTCAACGGCCTTATCTACCGATCTAAACTCCTCGAATGAGATAGAGAATTCAGTCATTTCCTGAAATGAAGGCCACCGCGCCCACGCCAAGCTCCACTGAGGTGGGCTCTCAGGCGGCAGTTGCCTGAAATTGATATTTGAATTGGAAAGTGATCACTACCATGGAGGTCATCGACCACCACCAATCAAAATCAGGCTGTGCATCCGAAGAGCACAAAGATAGGTCAAGGCAAGAAAATGAAGCGGTTCTCGGACAGTGATGCGTAAACTCATCCACCTTTAGGACACCCATCTCAAGCTCTTCGATCAGATCGGCAAGGACTTGTCCCCTGGGATTTATGGAGTAATCTCCCCAGAGAGGATGCCTGCCGTTCAGATCTCCAAGCAAGAGATAGGGCATCGGCAACCGTGCCACGATGCGGCGGAAGTCCCCAACATCGAAGTCAGCTGTCGGTGGAATGTAGGCAGAAATGATAGTAAACCTCCTATCCAGGTGAAGGTACACAGCCACTGCCTGAAAGGAGGAATCTAAAGCGAAAGGAAGGACAGAGACATCATGCCGTATGTAAACCGCGCATCCCCCAGCCCGGATATCTCGTGGTGGTGGGGGTAGCAAGACCCTTATACCTCAGGAGGGGGGGCAGGGGGCACGCGCGTAGCATGGTCTCCTGCAGAAAAATAGCTAACGGGGAACGTGACGAGACGAGCCTCCGCAGCTTCTCCCAGTTGGCCCGGAGTCCAAGGCAATTCCATCGAAGGAATATGCCCTCCAGGCCTAGCTCGGAGGAGACGCGGGGGCCCTCCTCGAAAAGAAGACCCTCACGGCAATGGGCGTACGCTTCCCGGAGGCAGAACGTAGGCGCTGTCGCCTTCGAGGACTTATTGGGGGAAGTTGGGCTCGCCATGCGAGTCTTTTCCTCCCTCCGCCTCGAAACCTTAGGAAGGCGTTGCAGCTTCGGAGGCGGGGGGGCCTCTTTTCGAGGAACCACCGTCTCCGAGCTACTCACCCGACCACTAGGCGTGGGCAAAGGAGCCGAAGCTCCTTTGTTGCTGTCCTCCTTTCGGGGGGCAGCTTTAGGAACCCCGGAAGATGGCCTGGCGACCAACTTCAGGGGTGTTGCCCCCTGTGAGTCCAACGACTCGGTGGAGGCGCGTGGCCGTTTCGACTTACGGGAAACGGTCACGCTGTAAGAAGGGTGGGGGAAAGCTCTGGTTTTAGCCAAGGCTGAGTGTAAACCCTTTGTCCTGCCAGCTTTACCAGGGGAGCGCCCGGGTTCAGTAGAATCCGCAAAAGGGGTTACGAATGGGCGCGGAAACAACCGTGCTCGTTGGCCTGGATGGACCAGGAGCAGAGGATGCCTTTCTAACCATTGAGGCATAAGATGTCCCAGGCAGAGCCGGGCGGAAAAGGACAAAGTCCTTAGCCTCACGGAATGAGAGTCGATCCTGGGCCTGAACGGCCAGGATTTCTTTCTCAAGGAGATATGCACCACATTGCTTCGAAGAAGGGGGGTGCGGCTCTCCCCAATTGACACACTTGGCCACACACGATTTATACTTATCGTGTGCGGTCTTGGAGCAATTTACACAGACTTCGGGTGAACCCGACTTTGCACGTCTACAAAAACGATTCGTATTGCCGAAGCGGTAATAGTAATACCACCGCCACGGCAGTGGCACGAATGCCTTTACGCGGTAGCGGTACCAACCGGCACGCACCGACTCCGGGAGCTTGTCACAGTCGAACGTGACCAAGAGTGTAGGGGTGGGTCTCGAGGCCCCTCCCTGTTTTCTCATCACACGTTCGACCTTGACCGCCCCATGGTCGGCCAGCTCTAAGGTGATGTCCTCTATGGAGTAGTCAACGAGTTCCCTCCCATAAACTACTCCTTTCACAAAGTTCATGGTAGAGTATGGCGTCACACTCACCGGGGTGCCATCAAGTGTCCGAATAGCACTTATCTTGGCCGCCTCGGAGGGATCGGCTGCATTCGCCAGAAGGCTCCCATCCGAGAAACAGGTCACCTTCGGCTCTCTACCAATTACACTAGCTAATGCTCTCCTCTGGTGGATCATGTTGCCCTTGGCCAACATGCTGCCATCAGTGGAGCAAATAACGAGGAAGCGTTTGAAGCCAGCGGGCTCGAAAACGCCAGGTAGCCTCTGAATGAGGGGTCCCACTGTTATCTAGGCTCTATCCTGCGCACTTTTCGTCTTAGTCAGAGTCGGGGGCTCCGCACCCGGGGGGCAGAGGGGCCGGATGTGCCGATCTTGGCTTGATCGCTTACCAAAGTGGCAGTAGACCAATCCGTCCCCGCAGCCCCCGAGGGTGGAGAGGAGGGTGGGGAATGAACCCGCTTCTCCCCTCCGCCGGCAGGAGGCCCAAGGTTAGATGGACCGGCGTCAGCCAGATCCTTCTCCGAAATTGAGAAGGTCCTGGAAGTCGTAGGGAAACCGGTCGGGGGAGATCCCTCCTCTCCTTGTACTGCCTCTGAAACCCTAGCCGTTTGAGGAAGACCTTGAATAGGGACGGATTCGGGTACGGTGCTTGGCGCCGAGCCCGGATTGGTTGGGTGATGAAGCTGGTCTATCTCTACCCTGTGAAATTAGAGGCAGAGGAGAGAAAGTCGTGGGATAGGTTTTAGGGAGTGTGGAAGCAGCGTAAGACAGGGTGTCAGAAAGAAGAGGCTGAGCTGGGGACGGACAGGGCGCTGAATCTCGTCAGTACGGCGGACTGTATACGAAAACAACTTCGGCAGCGCTGTCGTTGGCCTCTTAAATACTTGAAAAGTCATGAACATCAAATTCTTATTTTTTATGATCAAAAAGCTTCACAGTAGATCCGGTTATCAACAAGCAGAACGATCGCGTGGTAAGTTTCGAGTAGGACGTCTCCGAGGTCCGTTACGTGTACACGACCAAAGACCCGGCCTCCTTGATGATGCTCAACGTTGGGGGCTCTGAATGGAGAAGATGCTGCCGGTGTGGTTCTCGGCCGATTATAGGGATATCTTGAGTGAGCAAGATCACGAAAGCGGCGGAAACAGTCTTTCAGCAAAACGATGCCCCCCCCCCCCCACCGGTCCACACCGCCAAACCATGCAATAGTTGGGGTCAAACATGAACTTCTTGTCGAAGGACTTTTGGCCGCTGCAGTCGCCCGACATTAATCCCCTCGACTACAGCGTGCGGGCGCATGTCGAGGGCAAGGTATGCAAGGTCCGCCACAGCAACGTCAACGAGCTGAAATCCTCCGTCAACCACATGTGGGTCAACATGAGGAAGGACTTCGTCCGCAATGTGTCTGCAGACTGGAGCGCGTGTGCGGCGGCCACATTGATTAATATCACAATGTAAACACACGTTTATAGGTTTAAGCAATAAGAACGTGGCTAAAGGCATCAAAACTATCCTAATGCCCTTTGTTGTGAGAGCCGGAACGAGTGTAACAGGACTTTTGCAATACCTGGTAGAGTGTTCTATGCTAGCGAAGTCGCCCTAGTGTTACATATGTGCATACTCGGTACCTGGGTTAAATAGGTTCGTAGATTTGAATGTAAAGTTGCCCCAAATTAGTAATATCACATTTTTCCAAAATGTTTCGGACAAAAATTATAACTTGCTCTATAAATCTTCCAATAGTGTTTGCTGTGTTGCCAATTAATAATATTTTCCTTGCAAGTTATGTTGGAAAATTAATTCTAGGAATATTCTTTTTAAATAGCCAAATGTTAATGCGAATATTTTTGTAGTATCGATAATTTAAATTAAACAAATCTATAAAGTTAATTGTCAAAAAAAAAGAAAAAATAGTGGAAATTTGAATTTGGCAGCGCGATTTTGAAACAAAACCGTGTCAGAATGTTTCGCCAATACGGCTAGAAATATCGAAATATAAAAATAACGTAAAAGGTTTGACTCAATTTAATTTATTTATTTAATTGGTAAATGTCATACTTATTTATAACTAAATATGCCCCAAACACCCCCACTCTCTCATCAAATAATAAATTATAACCTTGAACAAAATTCAGCGTAAAGTGTTACGATTAATTGGGCAATTGCACATGAAAGTGTTATGCCTTGATTTATACATCCGCAAATATATTAAATCCAACTAATTATTTTACACATCCCTCTGCTGATGACTTCGAAATACCAATTTTAATCGCCCCCCCCCCCCCCCCCCCGTCACTCGTCCATTGAAAAGCAGCTCTCGAGCAGATCCGACTCAATAATGCCTAAAGAGATCCGAAAATTGGACGGACGAGCCGAGTGGAATCGCCGCATGCACATATAGAGCGAAGTTAAGCCACATCGGGTATGTTAAGTTGGCGGATGGAGTGTCGCACCGGGGACATTTCAGCCTCAAAGAGGGTGAAGATGTGTGATAAACTCCCAACCAAATTATTTATTACATAAGATCTCAGTCAGGTCAGAGTTTGGGGGAGGGGATTAGGGTTTTTCAGGCGGGGGGAGGGGACATCGCTCTTCCAAGATCCGAGATCAGACAAACAATGGCGGAGTATTCGCTGTAACGTCAGCCACGAGAGCAAAAAAAACGCACCAGGGACGCGGATCAGCTATGCACCACATATGTTCACTTTACTAACTTCACCGCTTTATTTCTGAACCTCGTCTTCGAGCTTTGTGACGAGGATGCTCCCGACGACTTTCCCAGCTTTGGCTTAAATAAATATAAATAAATCATATCTAGAATAAAGAGGCGCTGAAATGGCTGTGCGAGGAAAATGATTGAAGCGATCGATAACTCACGAGGTTATAAACAGAGCGGATAAAGGACACTCACAGATGAGCGAACTAGTATCCAGCCCAACAACCTAAGTGATGGGACAGGGAGGGTGTAAGGGTTAAAATCGCAAGTCATTAATAAAACTATGGTTCCTGGGCCGCAGTCGACTCACAACTGTATCATAAGAAACGAAAATATTTGTAAATATGATACAATAATTTTCCTAAGATTAAATTGAAGGACACCCAATTTATCAATTTCTATCTATCTCTCTCTCTCTCTCTCTCTCTCTATATATATATATGACCAGCTGCAGAAACTACCCAGCCCTCTGCCCAAGTAGGCAGTCGCCAGATGAGCTCTTTAATTTATTTTTTTTAAATCCCCAGCCCTCCAGTGGTGTATGTTTAACGGGGTACTATGACAATTTCTCGCTAGCCAGAAACGGCCCTTCCAAATCTGAAAACAACTTTGGTCTCCCGAAGTCCGAATAGTGAAAACGACCCCAAGAAGAAAGGAAACCTACGGGAAATTGAGAGCGAACCTAAAGTTCAATGGCGACATCTCAGAATCAACGATTATACCCAACATCTCTTTTGTTCGCATCCGAGGGAGGTGGCGACATATAAAAAAACAGTAATACTTCTGTTTTGTCATGGTTGTTTCAGAAAGTTGTCCGAGAGACATTGGAGTGGTGGTGTCAAAAGCTGAGTAGGTTTCTTAGTCTCGTAGAGGCTGGGGAAAGGAAAGAGCTGTGCGTGACCTCAGCATAGAAACGAAATGATAGACTAAGACGACGCATTAAAACACCAAGGGGAAGAAGATAGGCACGAAACGGAAATACCAATAACTGACCCTTGCGGAACGCCAAGACGCCGGCTAAGTTATACTATAGCAAGCGAAAACAGTTAAGGGCAGGTTCACACTCAAAAAAGTCACGGAGGCGGTGAAGGTGGCCACTGTGATTGAATTTAAGTTCTGCCCAGAGATCGAGAAGTACCAAATGGAAGATTACCTAACATCAAAACCGACGAGGGTGGTCAGTGACGTGGGGAAGCCGATTCAGTGGGGTGTCCTACCTTAAAAAAACATAGCCTAGAAAAATGTCATCCCGTTGAAGGAGCGTTTTTTTTTGTTTTTTTTTAATTAAGGGGCGACCGGGCGACTGCCGACTTAGGCATTAGTCGCCGTAAACAAACAGCCTAGTTCTAGGCTACTTTAAAAATTAAACAGGAAACAATAAAAAGAAATAACAATAACAATAAAAAAGCAATAACAAAAACAATAACAAAAACAACAACAACAATTAAACCGGGTTAAATGAAAGGGAGAAGGCCAGCCTCCCCCCAAAAGTCAATAAGTCCACTAGTCATGGTGCACGCACTCGTCCCGAGTACAAGGGACAGGCGGTAGCGACCCCACCCATCCCGGTACCGGGACAGGTATCGTGCGCGAAGATCACCCAGACTGGGACATTCGACAAGAATGTGCCGAACAGTCTGGGGGACGACGCAGTCGTTGCAATAGGGCGCAGGCGAGCGCTCCATCAAGTAGCGATGCGTCACACGAGTGTGTCCGATTCGAAGACGACAGAAAGCAACCTGAAGCCGCCGCGGCATTGGGGGATAGGTCCATGGGAACAGTCGCGGCGCAATGGCACGCAACTTTAAGTTCCCCTCGACCGTCTCCCATCTTCTTTGCCAAGCAGTCCGAAGAGCTGCCCGTATTCTTGCCATGTAGTCAGTGTGAGGAAGAGCGAAACGCTGGTCCGGTCGCAGAGTCCTCGCGGACTCTTTGGCGCGCTCATTCCCCGCAATTCCTACATGTCCAGGAACCCAGCAGAAGATAATCTCGACATCTGCCCGGCTCGCCAAAACTGTGGCGTCACGGATATCGTGAACCAGGAGATGCGGAGATTCCAATGCCCCGAGAGCACTCAGGGCGCTTTGTGAGTCGCTATAGATCATAATCCGGTCTCCGAACCGGGCACGTCGCGTAATCTCCCGTACCGAGTGGTGTATTGCCACCAGCTCGGCCGTGAAGACAGACGCAGCGCCTGGTAGAGCCCCGCTGACTTCAAACAGAGGGGATACGGCGTGGAAGCCGACCCCCTCTTGGGACTTGGAGCCATCCGTATACACTGGCACGGTACCAGCGTGACACGATGTGTGCTCCAAAAAGGTCGAACGCAATACTCCCGGCGCAGTATAAGCTTTGGGAGCAGAGGCGTAGCGACAAATAGCCAAATGTGGTACCCTCCAGGGTGGCGTCCTGGGCAAAACCAGGGGCACCACCGGCCCGAGAGCTATATCTACCTCTCGAAGGAGTTTCCTGGCCCTAAACCCAAAGGGCTTAGGGTATGACTGGCGTCTCTCGGCGGCATAGGCACCATCAAGATCAGCTGCGGATGCAGTGAGAGCTGTTGGCGACTGAGGGAGGCGCCGGGCTCGCGGGTACAGGCGAGTGATGCACTGCACGCGGCGCAGAGCGAGTGGCATCTCACCAGCATCGACCAACAGGCTCTCAATGGGGGAAGTGTGGAAGGCACCGGTCGCAAGGCGAAGGCCGGTGTGGTGGATCGAATCCACCTTCCGCAATAAACGCTCGGCTGCGGATGCATAAAACTCGCATCCGTAGTCGAGCTTCGAGCGAACAAAGGATCGATAAAAAAGTAAGGCGGTAGCCCTATCAGCGCCCCAAGCGCTTAACGTCACGGAACGGAGAATGTCCATGGCGCGGGTACAAGAGACCCTAAGGCTGCGAATATGAGCCTCCCAGGTGAGGCGTCGGTCGAATACAAGACCAAGGAAACGGTGCGACTCAACCACATCCAGGCGCACCCCCATTAAGAAACAAATCTGGGTCGGGGTGAAGCCGTGGATGGCGGCAGAAGTGCACCACCTTAGTCTTGGCCAAAGAAAACCGAAACCTGTGCGCTTCGGCATAGCGAGAGACGCGGTTCAATGCCTGTTGGAGTCGACGCTCCAGAGTTGGCATCTGGGCCGCGCCAAAAGAGATCGAAAGGTCGTCCACGTAGAGCGTAGCGAGAACATCTTCCGGCAACACCGAGGTGATGACGTTGATGCTCGGGGCAAAGAGTGTGACACTGAGGACACTTCCCTGCGGGACACCCTCTTCCTGCTCCTTTGGGCCGGAAAGGACTCCCCCCACCCGTACGCGGAATCGAGAACTCGCAAAAATTCAGATATAAACATTGGGAGACGTCCCCTCGCCCCCGTCGTGTCGAGAGTCTACATGATACCGTATCGCCATGCGGTATCATAGGCCTTCTCCAGATCAAAAAACACCGTGGCGTAGTGCTGTCTACGAAGGAAAGCCTCGCAGACGGCATTTTCCAGTCGGAGCAGAGCATCCGACGTGGAGTGGAACTTACGGAAGCCGCACTGTGCAGAAGACAGATGGCCTCCGCTGTCCAGGAAATAGGCTAATCTAACATTTACCAATTTCTCCATCAACTTGCACACGCAAGAGGTTAGAGAGATTGGGCGGAAACCGGTCGGAGTAGAGTGATCTCTCCCCGGCTTGCGAAAGGCGAGCACAGTGGCGATTCGCCAGGAGTCTGGGAGAAGACCTTCCACCCAGATCCTGTTGAACAAATCTAACAAAAAGGCCACCGCCTCGCTCACCCAGGTGTCGAAGCATGGCGTACGGGACATCGTCCGGACCATGGGCGGTGTCCGCGCACGAAGCGAGAGCGGAACGCAACTCACTCACAGTAAACTTGTCGTTGAAGGGTTCTCCGCCTCTGGAGGTAAAGTCCAGCCGGCGGCCTTCCACGACATCACAACGTGCATTGAATGCTGGCGGAGCAGCATCACGGCTAGAGAATGCGGAAAAAGCGGTCGCTAAGGATTCCGCCACGGACGCGGGGTCCGAGATTGCGGTCCCATTCTCCTGGAGAACGGGAGGGGGGTCCTGCGAGAACTTGCCCCGAATCCTTTTGACTCGCTTCCACACCTCAGCTAAAGGGGTCTTCCCGTTAAGTGAAGACATGTATGCCCGCCAAGAAGAGCGGCGGGCGTGCTTCGAAATATACCGGAACCTAGCCCTAGCCCGACGAAATTCAGCGACAGTGAAATCGTTCGGGCGGCGCTTATAGCGCATGTAGGCATAACGCTTCTGTTTGAGGGCCCTCTCACACTCGGCCGACCACCATGGGAGTGGTCGGCGTGCAAAACGGCCAGACGTCCTGGGAATAGTAGTCAGGCCCACGGCGATGAGGTTGCCGGAGAAGAACTCAACGACCTCATCTACCGACCTAAACTCCTCGACTGAGATAGAGAATTCAGTCATTTCCTGAAATGCAGGCCACCGCGCACGCGCCAAGCACCACTGAGGTGGTCTCTCAGGCGGCATTTGCCCTGAAAATGATATTTGAATGGGAAAGTGATCACTACCATGGAGGTCATCGACCACCCCCTAATCAAAATCAGGCTGTGCATCCGAAGAGCACAAAGATAGGTCAAGGCAAGAAAATGAAGCGGTTCTCGGACAGTGATGCGTAAACTCATCCACGTTTAGGACACCCATCTCAAGCTCTTCGATAAGATCGACAAGGACTTGTCCCCTGGGATTTATGGAGTAATCTCCCCAGAGAGGATGCCTGCCGTTCAGATCTCCAAGCAAGAGATAGGGCCTCGGCAACCGTGCCACGACTCGGCGGAAGTCCCCCGCGTCGAAGTCAGCTGACGGTGGAATGTACGCAGAAATGATAGTATACCTCCTATCCAGGTGCAGCTGCACAGCCACTGCCTGAAAGGAGGTATCTAAAGAGAAAGGAAGAACGGAGACATCATGCCGGGTGTAAACCGCGCATCCCCCAGCCCGACCATCCCGCGGTGGTGGAGTCGCAAGACCCTTATACCCCGGGAGGGCAGGCAGGGGGCACGCGCCTAGCATGGTCTCCTGCAAAAAAAATAGCTAACGGGGAACGGGACGAGGCGAGCCTCCGCAGCTCCTCCCAGTTGGCCCGGAGTCCACGGCAATTCCATTGAAGGAATATGCCCTCCAGGCCTAGCTCGGAGGAGACGCGGGGGCCCTCCTCGAATTGAAGACCCTCACGGGAATGGCCGTACGCTTCCCGGGGGCAGAACCCCGGGCGCTGTTGGCCGGACAAAGCGCTGGAGGCGCTGTCGCCTTCGAGGACTTATTGGGGGAGGTTGGGCTCGCCATGCGAGTCTTTTCCTCCCTCCGCCTCGAAACCTTAGGCGGGCGCTGCGGCTTCGGAGGTGGGGGGGCCTCTTTTCGAGGAACCACCGTCTCCGAGCCACCCGCTCCACCTCGGGGCGTGGGCGAAGGAGCCGAAGCTCCTTTGTTGCTGTCCTCCTTTCGGGGGACAGCTTTAGGAACCCCTGAAGATGGCCTCCTGTGAGTCTAACGACTCGGTGGAGGCTCGTGGCCGTTTCGTCTTGCGGGAAACGGTCACGCTGGGGGAAGAGGGGGGAGCCCTGGTTTTAGCCGGGGCTGGGTATGAACCCTTTTTGCCGCCAGCTTTACCAGGGGAGCGCCCGGGTTCAGTAGAATCCGCAGAAGGGCTCCGAATGGGCGCGGAAACAACCGTGCTCGTTGGCCTGGATGGGCCAGGAGCAGAGGGTGCCTTTCGAACTACTGAGGCATATGACGTCCCAGGCAGAGCTGGGCGCGCCAGGACCAAGTCCTTAGCCTCGCGGAATGAGTCTATCCTGGGCCTGAACGGCCAGGATTTCTTTCTCCAGGAGATATGCACCACATTGCTTCGAAGAAGCAGGGTGCGGCTCTCCGCAATTGACACACTTAGCCACACACGATTTGGGCTTATCGTGTGCGACCTTGGAGCAATTTACACAGACTTCGGGTGACCCCAACTTTGCACGTCTACATGAGCGATTCGTATGGCCGAAGCGGTGACAGTAATAGCACCTCCGCGGCAGTGGCACTAATGCCTTCACGCGGTAGCGGTACCAACCAGCACGCACCGACTCAGGAAGCTTGTCACATTCGAACGTGACGAAGAGTGTAGGGGTGGGTCTCGAAGCCCCTCCCGGTTTTCTCATCACACGTTCGACCTTGACCGCCCCATGGTCGGCAAGCTCTAGGGTGATGTCCTCAATGGAGTAGTCAACGAGTTCCCTCGCATAAACTACTCCTTTCACAAAGTTCATGGTAGAGTGCGGCGTCACACTCACCGGGGTGCCATGAAGTGTCCGAAGAGCACTTATCTTGGCCGCCTCGGCGGGATTCGCCAGAAGGCTGCCGTCCGAGAAACGGGTCACCTTCGGCTCTCTACCAATTGCACTAGCTAATCCTCTCCTCTGATGGATCATGTTGCCCTTGGACAACATGCTGCCATCAGTGGAGCGAATAACGAGGAAGCGTTTGAAGCCAGCGGGCTCGAAAACGCCAGGTAACCTCTGAATGAGGGGCCCCGATGTCATCGAGGCTCCGCCCTGTGCACTCTTGGTGTTAGTCTTGGTCAGGGGCTCCGCACACGAGGGGGTAGAGGGGCCGGATGTGCCGATCTTGGCTTGGTCGCCTACCAAAGTGGTAGCAGACCCATCCGTCCCCGCAGCCCCCGCGGATGGAGAGGAGCCCCGAGTCTTTTTCTTTTTTGGAGAGGAGGGCGGGGAATGAACCCGCTTTTCACCTCCTCCGGCAGAAGCCCCTAGGCCAGATGGACCGGCCTCAGCCAGGTCTCTCTCCGAAATGGAGAAGGTCCTGGTTGTCGTAGGGGCACCTGTCGGAGGAGATCCCTCCCCTCCTTTTACTGCCTCGGAGCCCTCAGCCATTTGAGGAGGACCTTGCATAGGGGCGGATTCGGGTTCGGTGCTTGGCGCCGAGCCCGAATTCCTCCCCATGGAAGGCCCTACCGTCTGAGGCTGGGTCTCCTCAAGGACCATGTCTATCACAGGAGGGGCCTCCAGTTGGCCATCCCCTCCCAGGACATCGCAGGTCCCCTTGGCAGTGTCGCCAGTCTTGTGTGGGGAGGCACAGGCCTTGACCCCAGCAAGGTTTAAAATTCTTGCCAGCAGGTCTTTTGAGGGAAGCGACAGAAGGGGCCTGGCTTCCCTCTCCCCCTTAAGGGGATTTGCCCTACCGAGCCGCTTAATGGGGAGCGGCTGGCTAAGGGCTGCCTGCTGGCTTTCTTGGCAGTCGCCTTGGAAAGAAAAGAGGGGACTGCCGCTGGGAAAAGGGAGGTGCCCGAAAGCACCTCCAGAGAAGGGGGTGAGGGGGAGTCCCCTGCACCCGTAGGCGAAGGAGAGGAGTAAGCCTCCTCTCCGGTTAGAGAAATATGGAGGGTCCCCTGTGCAAGCACAGGGGGTGGACCTCCATTTTTTCGGTGGAGCTGCCCGAGGGCGGCTCCGTCGATGAGCAAGGGGGAGTTAAAGGGGTTTGAGGTTTTATTTATTCATCCATGGGCATGGTGACCCTATTTTTGCCACGGGACGCAATAGCTCATCACCTCTTGCAGTTGCCCGCACTGCAAGAGGTGCTTACAGGCCTGGCAGAGCCAGGCGCCGCCATTTCGGACCACCCCTCCCGCCTGGTGGCCTGGCAGTCCATCGGCATGGCGGCTCCACCTTAGACACGGCGTAAAAAAATATAGGTTGTGAAGAGGAGAGGAAAAGGGATGTGTGGAAGGTATGGGTGGGGATGAAGCAGGTTGTTAAAAACCAGCCACCCCAGACCGGAGCTCAGGGGTTAGGGAACATTGTCCCCCACCCCCTCAGCCCCGATGCGGGACGCTTGGCTGAAAGGAAGGTCAGCATCTACCCTGTGAAATTAGAGGCTGACCAGAGAAAGTTGTGGGAGAGGTTGTGTGAAAAGAGAGGAAACAAGTGTTTTGAAGGAAGGAAGAGAGGCTAAGCTGGGGCCGGACGGAGTGCTGAATCCCGTCAGCACGGCGGCCAGGATGGCAAATCGCCGCGCCCCTTACGGCGTTGAAGGAGCGAAAGTAATCAAGAATCCGGTCTGACATCAGCTTTACGAGCACTTGAAAGAGTTGGGAGTAGCTGGTCTGGTCTTCTCGGTTCAAGCTCTTTAGAATATCTGCCCAGGTTCGCAGTTAGGCATTAAAAGCCGAAAGTAAATATACAGTAACTTACCTACAGACCTCAATCCTCTCAGTTGAAGAAGCAATGAGGAACCTCTTAGGGGCGTCACTGCTACCTTCCCCCTTTACTCCCTCCCCTAGTATATGCACATTCGTGTCCTTGGCGAACATCAGCGTCTTTGAAATCAGATTCTACCACTCCAGACGAGAGTGAAAATTTGATGCGTGAGACTAGTAGGGAAAGAGTCGAAAGAACAAGATATTCTTGAAGAGTGGCTAATTCCTCATAGGATACTGGTGCGAGAAAGAAAGGGTGAGTGCACTTTCAGACACCAAACATCCCTCGGCGACTTGTGCCTTAGTGAGCAGTCGCCAAATGAGCACGTCACCCCCCCCACCCCACCATTTTTTTTTAAGAGCTCATTTGGCGACTGCCTACTTGGGCATTAGTCGCCGTATTAAAACTGGCCTAGTTCTAGGCTACTTTAAAATATAAATTAGAGAGAAAAAAAAGAACACCCCAAAAAAGGAGGAAAGGAAGCAAGCTGGTGCGTCAGGGAGAGGTCCCCACGGCGCAGGAGCGTGAAACCAAAGGGAAAAAAAACAAATGCAAGAACAAAACAAAACCCCCAAGAAGTCAATAAGTCCACAAGTCAATGTGCATGAATCTGTCTCGAGTACAAGGGACAGGCGGTAGCCACCCCGCACATCCCGGTACCGGGACAGGTATCGTGCGCGAAGATCACCCAGACTGGAACATTCGACAAGAATGTACCGAACAGACTGGGGGACGACGCAGTCGTTGCAATAGGGCGCAGGCGAGCGTTCCATCAAATAGCGATGCGTCACACGAGTGTGTCCGATTCGGAGACGACAGAAAGCAACCTGAAGCCGCCGCGGCATTGGGGGATAGGTCCATGGAAACAGTCGCGGCGCAATGGCACGCAACTTTAAGTTCCCTTCGACCCACTCCCATCTTCTTTGCCAAGCAGTCCGAAGAGCTGCCCGTATTCCTGCCATGTAGTCGGTGTGAGGAAGAGCGAAACGCTGGTCCGGTCGCAGAGTCCTCGTGGAGTTTTTGGCGCCCTCATCGGCGAGCTCATTCCCCGCAATCCCTACATGTCCAGGACCCCAGCAGAAGATAATCTCGACATCTGCCCGGCTCGCCAAAACCGTGGCGTCACGGATATTGCGAACCAGGGGATCCCCCTCCCCCCCCCCAAAAAAAAAACATTCGCGCACTGCTCTCATTCGTTGGCATCAGCATACTTTCATGCAGCCTCGGCACATTTCACACTTAAATTTTACCAGTCACTAAGTTAACACGGATTTTAAAATCCACCCCGCCCCCACTAATTACCTTACTCTCCCTGCTCCTCGACTGCCCTAACCACGCACAAACACGAAACCTACTTCACTTCACTGAGGAACTTGTGCATCCACTCGAGGAGAGCCGCACATGCTACTGAATAGAAGCAGGGAGTCCAAAGGCTAAAGTGAGCTTACGCATAGCTCCCTCGCCTCACACATACACCCTTTGGAGCTTCCACATTAAATACATTTCGCACCATATTATGTATGTATTATTTGGAAGAGATCAATCATACTCTTACAGTCTCCCTTTACTTCTTGTCGAGTCCATGCATATTTGTGCTGCGAGAACGTGTTTGCTACGCACATTTTCTTAAGCACAGCACCCCACCACCTTTTCGTTTTCACCCTCTCCATGAACTACAACCACGATCACTTTCCCCTTTCGCAAATCTCAATTTCACACATACCTACAGTGACATTATAACATGCTAGTCTTCACTCATAAGCACTACCAAACCCTTTTTACCCTTAACACCATCATTCTTCCATTCACCCTGTCCCCCCCAACTCTTCATTCCATTTCATGTTTGTCCCACATAGAGCAAGCATCTTTACTATACCTTCTTTTAAACACATGTAATCTCTCTCCCCTCATCACATATACCCCTCATTTCACACAGCCACGGACAGAGAGGCGACATCGCCAATATTAAGACAATTAAATTGGTTTATTATTTATTTGTTCATATTTATTTAGAGCCTTGTTTATAAATCCACCTAAAAGGTTAAAAAAAGAAGAGAGTAAATCCTTTTAACTGAGAAGTTCATTTAATATATAAATCTTTTGCAATTAAATTTGTTCACCATTTAAGGATGCACCTAGAAACATTCCAATAAGAGAAAAATCTGCCATGCGTTAAAAATATTTTATTGCCAAAAATTAAAAAATATAGAAAATCAAAATGCAAAAAAATCTCAATATAAAAACCACCGTGAAGAGATGAAATATTGTATAATTCTAATAGAAACTCATGTTGTTGTTTTTTGGGGGGCGGGGGCTTCTTACGAACGCCCTTTGAAAAATATCAAATATCAAATGGTTAAAAAAAATTGCGACATCAGAAATTTTAAATGCTACAAATTTTGAGATCGTAATGATTTAGAAACAAAATTCAAACAATTCATGGAAAACCTTAAAAATAACTTCAGCGTAAATCATTTAACCTTCCATTAATTGGATTGTTGAATAAGAAATCCTAATTTACATACAACTCCTAGTCCTGAAATGTTTCAGTTAACATGTTTAATGATAATATAGATGGTAAGAGAGCTAAATTTCTAGGAATTCTTGGAAAGTAAGTTAAACTATTTCAGTTTAGAAAAAATTGCCTAAACCGAAACAAACATCGGCGGAAAATAGCACGAAATTCAATCTCTTTAAAATGGTTTGAATTTTAAGGTTCTCTTAAAAAGATATCAACGACTTATGCTGCACATAGACTTAGAAGCCGGAATCGAACCCTTATATTAACCACATGATAAAGAGGTACCGGGTTTTGCGAAAGTTCTGTTTCACTCGTTTTTTTTTATATATTTATATGTATGATAGAAAAAGTTCCGTCAAACATGTAACATCTTATTGTGTACAGGTGTGTTGAGATCGAAGTGAAAAGAATAGAGATCTGAGCTCTCTAGCGCGCGGGCCATAACGAATTCGATATCAATCGAGCGACTCAACGTTAGCCGAATGACCGTCCACAGAGTCAATGGAGTGGCTCAAGAACGGATAACCCTCAAAGATCGAATTCATTCATGCAGACATCATGAGAAAAGCCTTTGGAAGTGTTCCGAAGCTCAAAATGACTCCGCTCGCGAAGAAGAAAATCTCGGTGGCAAGACCTTGAGGTGCGGGTAAAGCGCTCTCGAAAAACTTCGACAGCGCTGTCCTCGCCTTCACAACGACTTGAAGAGTCATGGTAATCGAATTTTTTGTTTTCTGATGAAAATAAAAACATGCATGCTCAATCATGCCATCAACAAGCAGAACGACCGCTTAGTAAGCTTCGGCCCGGACGTCTCCGAGGTCCACTACGTCTCCACGACCAAGAGCCCAAACTCCGCGATGATTCTCGGCGTCGTGACTTCGAATGGCGATAAGATGCCTGCCGCTAGTGTGGCTCGCGGCCGGTTACACGAATATCTCGGCCACGAAAGTCCTGCCCTGGGTGAGAAAGATCACGAAAAAGGCAGACTAAGACTTTCAGCAGCACGGTGCCCCGGGCCACACCGTGCAAGAGTGGTTTAGGTCGAACATGAACTTCTGGCTCGCGAAGGCGCCGAACCTCAATTCATCGACTACAAAGTGTGGACGTATGTCGAGGGTAAGGTTTGCAAGGTCCGCCACAGCAACGTCGAAGAGCTGAAGTCCGCGTCAACAACCGCCTGTGGGTCAGAACGAAGACTTCGTCCACAAGTTTTTCTTCAAATCTCGCCTGGAGTGCGTACTTGCAGCCGAGGGCGGCTACATTTATTATTAATATTACAATATATATATATATATATATATATATATATATATATATTTCTATATATATATATATATATATTTCTATATATATATATATATATATTTCTATATATATATATATATATATATATATATATATATATATATATATATATATATATATATATATTTCTATATATATATATATATATATATATATATATATATATATATATATTGCCCCGCAAAAGTTTACAACACACCATGAAAAACAGACGTTTATGTATTAGTAAGCCCGATAAGTAAATGAAACTTTTATTACTGACAGGATATGTATTCAAACAATAAATTAAATCATCAGGACCCTACAAAAACATCAATATAGTTTTTTGTCGAAGAAATACAATTAATTAGTAACGCAAAAGTTTGTAACACATATCAAATCGTTTCTTAATATTTAGTAGCATAACGACTGTTGCTAATAACAGCTTGTAGCCGCTTAGAGTAGTCTCCTAAGTACTTCTTACATGTTAATATTACTCCATTCCTCAATGAATATTTTCTTCAGTTCAGAACTTCAGACATGTTTGTAGGTTCTCTTTTTTGGATTCTGAACTTCAGTTCCTTCCATAGATTTTCGATAGGGTTCAGATCTGGGGATTGACTAGGCTATTTTAGAACTTGTACACCATTTGATCTAAACCAATTTTGTGTCAGTTTTGCTGTATGCTTTGGACCATTGTCCTGTTGAAAGATCCAATCCTGTTTCAATTTAAGAGAATGCATAATTGGACGTAAATCTTTCTTCAAGATTCTTCTATAATGTTCTCCATTCATCCGTCCTTCTATGGTTTCGATATTTCCAACACCTGTGGCACTAAAACAACCCCAGATCATGATTGAGCCACCTCCATATTTTACTGTTGGGGTAGTGTTCTTCAGTGCGTATTCGGTACCTTTCTTTCGCCATACCCTCGGAGCTCCATTACGGCCGAACAGTTCTATCTTTGTCTCATCTGACCAAAGTACGATGCCCCCAAACTGTGCAGGTTTACCAACAAACTCTTTTGCAAAACTCAAATGATCACGAACCGGTTTTCTTGTAAGAAGTGGGGTTTTTCTTGGAGACCGTGAGTAGATGCCCATGCTACGAAGTGATCGACTAATTTTGTCTTTACTCACTGTAACTCCACTCACTTCTTCTGAGTCACGCTGAAGTTCCTTAAAAGTAACCTTGGGTGTTTTACTGACCTTTCTTATTAATAATCTCCCTGCACGTTCGGTTATCTTGCGAGGAAGGCCAGAACTGATCAGAGGAAGAGTAGAATTCTGAGACTTCCAGTGACTTATTATCGTTCCAACTGAACTCAATGGAACTACTAACCGAGATATTTTTTTATAACCAAAGCCACTTTTATGAAGATCTACAATACGTTTTCGAAGATCTTGATCGATTCGTTTCTGTTTCCCCATCGTGCGAATGTTTACAGGACGGTGTAATAAAGAATGACGCGATAGATTATACCAGTCCCTAAGTTATATGCGTAGATTAATGTAGAACGTTGTAGAAATTGTAAGGTTCTCCTTCTCGAACATTTTTGAGTAAGTGATACAAATCGATATGTGTTGGAAACTTTTGCGTTACTAATTAATTGTATTTCTTCAACAAAAAATATTGATGTTTTTATATGGTCCTGATGATTTAATTTATTATTTGAATACATATCCTGTCAGTAATAAAAGTTTCATTTACTTCAGTTACCTTTAATTCTTGATATTCAAGTCAGTTTATGTTATAACTTCACTTCTTTCTATTTTTTTCAAAATTACACTGGGTAGCATCAATTAATTCTATATATTGTTATTTGTATTTTTACTTTAATCTCGATTGTCAATTTTATTATTTGAACTTGTCTTCACCCGCTTTTTTAGCCATTATATAATGCATTCTTCTAACTGTCATCGTTAATATTCCTTCCCCTTCTCATTAGTCGATACAGTCGCTGAAGATGGTCCTAGTGAAGGTCCGAAACGTCCGGCCAATAAATGATTAGTGTAATCACCTGGGTCTTCATATTCCTACTATATATATATATATATATATATATATATATATATATATATATATATATATATATATATATATATATATATATCAAAACAATAAAAAAAGTGTAACTACATCAAAATTAACATTGTGCCCTTTGTCGAGAGCGTCGTAACGAGTGTAGCTTTAAAAAAACAACAATTTGAAACGGTACGTTTCACGTGTCTGTTTTTGGAATATGACCCTCGAGAATATGCGCATAAAGATCCTCTTCGCTAGAGAACATTGTTTGGCAGAGGCTGCAATCGAAGACTCCTGTAGGTGATTTGATGCAATGCATGTGGATGTGTTTCCTAAGCATAAACCGGTGATGAGATCGATAGGAACAGATAGGACATCCATACCGTCTGTTATCCGTATGTTTGCGGAAATGTCGATTAGCATTCGATTTCCACTCGGTTTGATAGGGACAAACTGGACAAGAGTATTTTTTTCCTCGCGAAGAACAGAGTGCAAGCGGTTGGCCAAGATCTTCTGGAAGGCAGAATTGTTCTGCCTCAAAGAAACATTCCGAGTCATTTTGGGCAGGGGAGTACTGCAACAGAGACAGGGATCCGTCAATAGGCATTGCAAAAGGCCAAAAATTCATAGTGAAAGGCGATAATCAAAAAATTATTTCTGGGCTTTAGTCTCCTGTAGCGGGAGATGACATATATGGAGCTAATGGCATAATTTAATACAAGAACCTTACAAAGAAAAGTTTTATTGAAAATAACTTAGTTTATATACATATATACACACAAAAATAAGGGACTATATGTAAAAAGTTTCAAGAATAAAAATATTAATATGTATGCTTATACTATCTAATGATACTTCAATATGGTGCAGACAAAGGTCAAAACCAGTCTTTTTTTTTGGGGGGGGGGGGTGCATTGCGCAAGATGAAATGGTTTATAAAACAAAAAGATTGCTAAAAAAATAAATAAAGCGAGCCAAGACAAGGAAACTAGGCTACTTTGCCAAGATGCGAACTACTCGTATTTAGATGCCACAAGTACTCTGGTACCCGGTCCGCATAACCAGGGACTCGTGAATCAAAATTTGTATGGCCTAAAATCATAATTAAAATTTAAGCAGTCCAATTATGGCCATACGAAAACATAAATACGGGTGGAAGTATTGAAAGAATAGGGGCATACTTTTAAGAAAAATATGTATAGGATGGTTGCCGCTTGTTTTTAAATTCCTACTTAGTTTTAGCTTTTAAATAATGACTGGAATTTGGAGACCATTTGGGATTTGGGATTCCAAGAAAAATTTTAATTTTATGTGGAGAAACTTTCGATGTGTAGGCTCGTAAAAGCCTCGGCTCGACTTCCTACCTAAGTGCGGGTGGATTGGGCATAAATACGGGTTAGACCCCGAGGTGGGGAAAATTCACTTATTTTAATTTGAAAATCAACTTTTAAAATGAGTTGTTTATTTTTCATTTTAAATTCAACTTTTTAAATTTGAAGTTCAACTTTTTAATATGAGAGTCATTTTACCTACGGCGAAGCGCCAGGTCTAGACGTCGCTTTTTTTAAAGGAGTAAAGTTCAATTGTACCCAATTAGAGCCATGAAATGATCCATATGGGAATTCCCCTCTTGCTTTTTAATTTAGAGTTATTTTTTTAAAAATTTGAATTTGAATTATTTTGATTTGAGGGCGAAAAGGTGTAGTAGGACTGCCATAATGAAAAATTTTAGGTGGTTAAAATGCGACTTATTTTTTTAGCAAATAAGGTAATTTTACCAGCTTATCTCACCATTTTTGTTGGCCGAGAGTACCGTGAAAATATAATATTAGCCTCAGTAAGTTACGATCGCCCAACGTGCATGCAAATTTAACCCCTCAAAAAGATATATACCCGTCTATAATGGAACCCCTGGTTTTGCTCAAAGTTAAATCATAAAACGTCACTCTATTCGAGTATATTGGATATGAATACAAAAATAAAATATTACACTGAAAGAAACCAAATATGCTGGGGGAATCAGAGCAAACTTTGAGCCATTTTCTTCTTATCGATGCAGGAAAATTCTAATGGTTCCGGTAGATATCAGATAATGCATCATTAGAATACTCAAAATGTGCGAAAAAGGATGACGATCAACCAAACGCCTTTCTTTAAATAGGGTGATGTGGAAGAGCAAGGAGACGCCTTATTTTAAACTCAATTCTGAGGGAAGGTTTGGGTTGTCTTAATTATTTGGTCCAGAGATAAGGTCATCCAATCGCAAACAAACATACATTCCACCAAGATATATGGTTAATCCTTCCACACCCACAATTAATATTATATATATATATATATATATATATATATATATATATATATATATATATATATATATATATATATATATATATTAGTGATCAAATTATTATGGATTTCTTGAAAATTCGTAATTTTTCTGGTCAAAGGTAACAAAAACTATTTAATGAGTCAATAATGAAGTTATTTTATCATATTAGTGTGAAATAACTATTGTCATTTTTGAAGACATCTTTAGTGTGTTTTGCTTCATTTTCTGGCAAACTTGTTGAAATAAAAGAAGGCAATACCAATTCGGTTTTGCACGCTGCGGCAACTGTTAGCCACGTGCCCCAATTCCAATTGATTTCGCAGGGTGAGGGTATGCGAACTATTCTCTTTTGCTGTTACTGACCCAGTAATTCAATTAGTGTGTATTTTGCTTGCCTCCACTGTGGATAAGAGTAACCGGTTTTTTTTTTCTTGCAGCAGTGTAATAGATAAAAAGAAAGTGAACAGCTATGGGTAAAGACAGTGACTTGAGTCCTCGAAAAATTGGACAGATCAAAAGTTTTATTAAATGATAGTGCACTAAAACAGAAATATATTGCAAAGAAATTAGGAGTCTCCTCTCAAACAGTAAGCAATATAAAGAAAAAAATTGAAAACGGTCTTAATTAAGGGCTGGGAAATGTAGTCGCAAGAAGAAAACATCAAGAACAGACGAAGAAAATAAAACAAAACCCTATTAAGGACAATAAGCAAATCTTGTAGGAAGAGTTATGGTATATGGTAGTGAAATCACTGTATAGGAGCATATAATTTATTTACGAGACTAGTTTCGGTATGAAGTTTACCATACCCTCTTCAGTCGTATACAGAGAATGGAATGAACAACACAAGTTACGAAATATTTCAAAATCCTAGCAAAAAAAAATTAAATTAACCATCCGAAAGATTAAAATTGGGAATTTCTCCTATTAGTATCGATTCTACAATTTTTTTTTACGGAAATCTTTACAATTATATATAATTTGTGCCTTTGAATAATCTATTTGGTGGTTGTAATTGCTAATATGGTTATAAATACTGGATTTAGATATTTAGAAATTGGTGTTGTTCATTCTATTCTCATTATACGACTGAAGAGGGTGCGGTTAACTTCATACCGAAACTAGTGTCGTAAATAAATTCTATGCTCCTATACAGTGGTTTCACTACCATATACAATAACTCACTGTTGAGTTATTATATATATATATATATATATATATATATATATATATATATATATATATATATATATATATATATATAATCACTATTGGAATTAACAAGTCAAATATAATGTCATCTATTAACACATTTCCATATACCTTCAAGGAGGGGGCCAATGCCAGTAATAACGATCGGGAGGGAGTGACAAGCACTGCTGTGGGTCCTGATTTATGACAGACTTAACAACTGTCTCAGTATGAACAAAGTCTATGAAATTTGGAACCGTGAATGATCAAGTACGTAGGTGCAGATACACGCTCGTGAACGCAGCTCAATAGTGGGTGATAAAGGCTTTTGCGATCCAACTTCCACCGCATCCGGTCTGTCCGGCGACAAAGTCGAAGAGTACCTAGCTTCATTTTTCGCTTCCACTAGTGCCACCCCATCCGTATCTGTCGCAAGAGTGCCTTCGAGAGTGCCTCCGGAGATTTGACAGGTCGGTGGCTCTGTAAGGACACTCGGGGCATGGGAACGGCCTCTCTCCCGTGTGTGTCCGTAGATGCACGCACAGGCTGCCCTTCCAGCGGAAACTCTTGCCGCAAATCTCGCAAACAAACTCATTGGAGGAGGAGAGAGACACGAAGGTAGAGAAGGGCTGATGGAGCGAGTGGGGCGTGTGGAGCGGGGATGGATGCTCGGTCCTGACACCCAGGGCAAAACTCGGTGACAACTGCAACGACAATAATATCGAGATTGGTGTCCATTCTACGAGGAAACTAGAATTCTTCTATTTCATTTCTCGTTAAAAATAATCTTAACAATTGGACTTACACAGCGCACTTTAGGAAACGTCGAGCCTCGCAAAGCGCATGTATATATACTAAAAGAAGTAACGCACTTCGTTGGCACAATGGGTCTATCATTCTGCCACAAGATTGTATTCTTTGGGGGAGAATGTGGGCATACCATGGGTGGAACTTAGTCATTATTAGCCATTAAATGATAAATATATGTCCTACATAAATTTACAATTAACATAGGATCCAAATATTTGGTGTCTACAAGCCAATTAATCAGAGGATTCAAAGAACTCTCGACTGTTGAAAACTTAGTTCATTAAATTAATCGAAAAAATATTTTGTGCCTTTTTAGTTTCAAAATATAAGAAGGTTCAAATGTCTGGAAATTCTAAGTAGTTGCTGGATTAAAAGGAATTAAAACAACCAAAATATCAGACAATGCCATGAGTTGCTGCAATATTTAGAGACAACCGAATTTCAACAAAAATTTAGGAGTCGAGAGAGCATATATTCAACTGAACCACTTCCTATTATACGAAATAATGTTATTCTGCATAGATATTTGGTGTGTGGTAGTAAGGTAATAATAGAAATATATAATAAATAAAACTGATGTAGATACTGAATAAAATAGCAATAATAAAAACAAACAGAATCGATTTGTTACTGCAACAGCATGTAACAGGGCTTCTCAAAACAACAACAAAAAAGTGTGAACATTTTTTTTCATCATAATGAAAAAGCACTTATTATTTTTTGAGAAAAAGGCACAAATAGGATGGGTGGTCAATAAGTTTTGCAATTTGGATATAAGGAAACGAGATATGAGGAAAAGTGTTTTATTATTTTTCAATATAACTATCCTCGACTTCAATGCACTTGCGCCACTTGTCCCTGAGGCTTCGAATTCCCGATAACCAGAAATCTCCCGACTGCTCTTCAATCCACTCCTGGACGGCGAGCTGGACATCTTCATCGTCCCCAAACCGGCGTCCACGCAGTGCAGCCTTGAGCTGGCGGAATAAAAGGTAGTCGCTAGGGGCCAGATCTGGACTGTAGGGGAGATGGTTGAGCTCCTCGAATCCGCACTCGCGCAACTCTGGCCTTGTGGACTTTGACGACGTTGAAGTCGATCATGGGGCGTGAGGTTTCTAGAGACCCTTAGTCATGGCCAAATTTTCGCGGATGATGTTGATAACACTTCCATGTGATATTCCAAGTTCTCGCTCGATTTCTTCGACCTTCACCCGTCGATTTTCGAGGATCATCCTCTCCACACGGGCCACATTGTCCTCGTTGGTCACGTCTGACGGGCGTCCTGGACGGGGGTCATCTTCAAGGGACTCACGACCATGGCGGAACTTCCTATTCCAGCGAGCAATTGTTGCATAGGAAGGGGCGGTGTCCGTGTACACTGCAACCATGCGTTCATGGATCTCTTTTGCATTCTTGCCTTCCTTGGTCAAAAATTTGATCACTGCGCGCTGCTCAACCTTCTCCATTGTTGAAAAATTTGTGACTGACGATCTGCGATCAGCTACTGCTTCTTAAATAGACGATGTAGGAGCGTGCGGCTGCAGGTCCAGACTTGTTATAACTTGTCCTAAGACCCCCACAAACAGCCATCCCCCTTCCTCTGTTTTGCCCTACCGATTGGCAAAACTTATTGACCGCCCCTCGCAGTTTCGGGCAGTGTCTATAATCATAAAATAATTATAGACCACTTGCCAAAGGAATATTGGAACCATTCTAATTTTGCGCCTGAAAAGACACAACTGGCGAAAGTTCTAATTGCATCAAAAGGGATATAACAAATGTGCTGTTATATGAATTCCACGAAAACGATTAAATTTTCTTTTTCAAAAATATTCTCCTTGGCGGAGCAAAGAAATATTGGAACCATTCAAATTTAGTGCTCCGAAACGTTACAATTCTGGGAAATACGAATTAGTCGCGTGGCAAATAAATGTCTGAAGAAATAAAATGTATATTTTCCTTTTCATTTACTAATTAGCTTCATTTCTCTTAGGGTATAATAAACATATAAGAACTGCTTTCCCGAAAAGTTGGATCGCGAACATCAAAGCCTCAAAACGTCTGCTTCATCAGAACCTTTCCCTAACAGTTCAGGACAAATTTGGGGATGATAACTATTTTTCAGCATGATGACGAACCATTTCACAAATCAAAAGAAATAACAAACTTCTTGTCTGAAAATAACATCTAACTTTTGGGGCCATCGTGAGCAGTCACGGGTACTTATTAAACCAAAAAGAGAAATATCAGTAAGACAAATCGTGACAAATTTAGTCTCCAGCAAGCCAAAACGAATTAAAGCAGTCCTGAAGAACAGGGGACATCATTGTAAATATTAACTGCGAGCATCAAGTGACTATGTATTAATAAAATGGATTTGGGCTCTATTTTTTTCACCTCCAAATTATGATACAAACATACTAAAACAAAATGCAACGTCTGATTAGTTCTATTAATTTTCTTATACAAAAAAAAAAAACTAGTCTCAAAACCTTTGGCCATGACTATGGCTCGGCCGGGATCTGGACGGACGCTAGGAATGATCTTGGTGACATTTAAAACATTGTCGTTAGGAACGATGGGACCAGACTCGTAGTGGCAGTTTAAATAGAATCCTGGGCTTGTGAGTATTACATCTGGTTTTGTCGCTGACCCCTCCGTAATGTAAATTGAAAAAAATCGGTCCAACCCTTTGGAGCCTGTCTCTGCTCGGCAGCATTTCCAGGTTCCTCCCGCTTCGTTGGTACAGCCATAACCTGTCTCCCTGCATCTGGCGTTGAGATCCCTACCAAGGAAAGCCAACACGCGATATGTAGATATGATCGGCGGAGCGGTTGGTACGCTGTGGCAATGAGTAACCCCCCCATCCTACCCACACACACACAATAGTGGGTAGTTCAACCCGTCGAGCCCAGGCAGCTTTTTGAATGCATTTTTCCTATGGCGATTCCCGCCCCATTAAACTACTCCCGAGTGTGGCTCTTACTAATGACCGTCACTAGTAAAATTTATTTTGCTAGTTTCTGCGTTGACTCCATGTCCGGATAAGATAATATCCAGATCATGCCTAAGAAATACGTTACCTATGCATTTGCTTTGGCTTCCCATCCGTTGACGTTTAGGGTCAATTTTTTAAAGTCTAGTTATTGGTATTTTCCATTATTTCGCGGCATCTGGTTGAACTCCGAAACGAAAGTCCTTGTGTGCGTCAAGTTCCATACATGCGCGTAGAGTATGCATTTAACGATTTTCATAGTCCTCGATTTCTATTTTCAGGTAGGTCTTGTTTGAGTCGCTCTTCTTCATAATGGATCTGACGATTTGTGCACTGAAGTATTTCTTCTCTTTTCATCTTCCTGGCGTTTTTATTCTTGTTTTATCATTAAGATTTCCCTCCTCTTTGGACAGGACAATGGCATAGCCCGGTGCTCCTGGATGCAATTAACACAGATTAACAGCATAGTTGGAACGAGGCGATTATTGGCGGTCTCCAAACAAAAGGGCATCAGTCTGGGAAGGGGGAATGGGGGGGATGAGCCATATGAAACGGCTTGCCTATCCGTAAATACATATATCTTTATTAATGTAACCAATGAGGGGGGGGGGGGGCTAGGAAGCAGGTGAGTGGGAACTATCATTTTCGTTTGCCCCCTTTACCAAGGGTAAAATAACTAGCAAAACTAAACAGTCAGAAGCTCCAATTACCAATTAATGCAAGTATGTGCGTGTGTGTTCTCTAGGGAACAAAGCATGTGCGAATATACAAAGAAATAAAAGTGGTGAAAAGACAAGGTAGTGCAAGAGATTTGCAAAGAGATGCATCTATTTTGTGTTGGGTCTTTTCTTTCTTCTTGTCGTAATCGGGTATTTAGACTCATAATCGGTAGGATTTTGTCATATTTTGTTAAAAGAATTCTAGTTTCCTGTAAGTTTTCTTCTTCGGTATTGAACACTTTTCTCATGCGGAGAACGGCACCGCTAACCATGAGGGTAGGGGAGCTTGGAAATTTGTCGTGGCTTCTGGCTCTTCTGTTCTGGTTAATCATTTGAATAATTTCGTCATTCATCTCTTGATTAACCAATTCCTGCATATTCCTACTCCGTTCTTCAATGACTACGTTAATGGGACTGACCCCGCCTCCCTGTGCAGCTCTTCTTTCTCGCCTGCGTGTACCCGTAATTAGGTACACACATTTATTCTGCACGGTCTGTAGTCTCCTCTTTTGTGTCCTCGAGGCACAAGAGAGAGTGGAAGCGGGATAGAGGATCGTAGATCTTACAATTGCAGTGTATAGCTTCTTTTTACTGCTCTCTCGGAGGTTTCTGAATATGTATAGTTTTCACTGGGGAAGAGCCTATCGAAATTCGATCAGCGACGTGGTTCTTGTACCCGGATGAAGTAATCTTCACTCTCGAGTACATTGCGCTCCGTGCTGTAAGGATAGCTCCTATCCTCCACCCTGACATCTGATAATAGTCTCCCTCCAATGGGGACTACCTTGAATTTCTCTAGGTTTGTTCTTATATTCCACTTGGCCTCGTACATCTTTAAATCTTTCGATTTCTGCTGCCGTCATACGAGCTTGCATAGGCTTGTTAAGCTAAAGACATTGGATTATCTGGCTGAAATCATCCGCATATTGAATGTTGAGGAAATTGGGTTCATAGGGGCTGGGACATCTGCAGCATAAATCGAGTAGAGTGCTCCCCAAAATGATATACGCCGCTCTCTCCATGACAAGTTACAGAGAGTTCCTTTATGTTTTCACTTAGTCCCAGCAACAGGATCTTGTATGATATTTATCTTTGGGAGATGCATCATGATCGAAGCTTTCGATCGCATCGTCCGAACGTATCCACTATTGTTCGAGGATCAATTGGTTCAGCCCTTCTTTTATCTCTTTACTTCCTTGTATTGCGTCAATTGATGCGTTTCTGATTTTATATTGTATAATAACCTCAGTTCACGGTATAAACCCTTCATGTATTCAGACCATCTATATGTTGAGATGGACTTAAACTCGGATTTAGGAATACAAGCTCTATCCGCGTTGATTAGATGGTTGTCAAGGTCGCCCAGTGCCTCGTCAATCTCCGCGAGAATTGCCTCATCCAAATTGGGAGAATGATAGTCCTCGAAGTGTGCGTACCATGTCCAGTCAGCTTTTTTTGTAGTTTTTTCTTACTACGGCTGGGACTTTTATAAGTTTCCTATTGATGGCGAGTAGGATCCCTATATGATCACTACAGGGTACCTGGACTGGTTCCATGTAGTAGTTGAACGGTATCTGACGATTGGTCAAGACATATGTCTGGTTTCGTGGCACTCCTTCCTCTAACAAAGGTGGGAAAGTCGGGGTCAATTCACTGGACGATGTTTCTGTCCAGCAAAGTATCCAGACTCGTTCCAATCCTATTGAAGGTTCTATAGCCGGACTCCTGACAGCTGCCATTCAGGTCCCCTATTAGAATCGTGGTTCTTCTGCCAAATAGGAGTGAGACTGTCACGATTAAAAGTCTCTCCTTGGCAGGTGGTATCGAGCTACGAAACTAGTTACTGGAATCAGAAACAAACCGTACGAAGATAGCTCTGCTCATTAAACCTACTATCACTTGAAAGTAGACGATTACGTGGACAATTGATCGAGGTATTCAAAATTTTAAAAGAATTTACTAATATTGATTACAGACTATTGTTCGAGTTAAGTCCGATACCGGAAAAAAAATTTATAGAGGTATGTGTTTAATAGTTCAATGCCTGTTTCTTCATGTAGGCTCCTCGAGGTCCGATACTCATAACACTTAGCGTTAGTAATAAACCAGAGGCCTCGATTTTGCACTCTCTGGAGTCTTGTCATACACTTTTCTCGAACCTGGAGATTCTTTCAGCTTCTGCTGTCGTGGCTCTAGCCATACTCCTCGCAGGATTTGTTCTCCGAACCACAACTTGAGTAATATCGTCTGCATATTGGATGTTGAGTTCTCCCATCAGTTGGTTTAGGGACGTCTCTCGTAAGGATGGTGTTTAGTGGGGCCAAGGCATCCTCCTTGAGGGTCATCCGACAGGAGCTCGAAGGCTTCCCCTGTATATTTCTCTAAGGCAATGACAGCTTGCTTGTTGGTCAAGTAACTACAGAGGATCCAAACTTTGTCGAAGGCCAGTTGCCCCCCCCCCCGGACATCACAGATCCTATTGGCAGCAGCGTCATTAGTTATGTTTGGGGAGGCACAGGCTTTGACCCCCCCGCTATGTTTAAAATTCTAGCCAGCAGGTTTTTTGTGGCTAAGAGGGTTTGCCCTACCGAGCCGCTTCAATGGGGAGCGGTCGGCTATGGGCTGCCTGCTGGCTTTCTTGGCAGTCCCCATGGAAAGAAAAGGGGATGGGGACTGCCGCTGGGAAGAGGGAGGTGCCCGAAAGCACCTCCAGAGAAGGGGGTGAGGGGGAGTCCCCTACGCCCGTAGACGAAGGAGAGGAGTAAGCTTCCTCTTCGGTTGAAGTTATGGAGGGTCCCCTGGGAAACCACAGGAAGGAACTCCATTTTCTCTGTGGAGCTGCCTGATGGCGGCTCCGTCGACCTTAAAGAGGACATGGGGAGAAATTTTTGTATCTGTAAGTTTTCATTCATGGGCATGGTGACCCTCCTTTTCTTACAGGAAGCAAACGCTCATCACCCCTCCCAGTAGCCCGGTCTACAAGGGGGTGCGTACGGGCCTGGCAGAGTCAGGTGCCGCCAAGGCAACCCCTCCCACCTGGTGACCTGGCAGCCCTTCAGTATGGCGGCTCAACCTTGGGCCCGGCGTAAAAAAAAATAGGAAAGTGGATGTGATGAAGGTATGGGTGCGGATGAAGGTTGTTAAAAACCCACCATCCCAAACCGGAGCTCAGGGGTTAGGGAACATTGTCCCCTCCCCCCTCAGCCCCAATCGGGGATAGTTGGCTGAGAAGGTCAGCATCTACCCTGTGAAATTAGAGGCTGACCAGAGAAAGTTGTGGGAGAGGTTGTATGAAAAGCGAGGAAACTTGGGGTAACACAAGTATCTGAAGGAAGAAGAGGCTAAGCTGGGGTCTGACAGGGTGCTGAGTCTCGTCTGCACGGCGGCCAGGATGGCATATCACCGCGCTCCTTACGGGGAGCTGTAGAACTATTTGGGGTTGTGCCGGCGTTGTGTTTGTTTGCGGTAGGGTCTTGGCGGCTGTTGCGTAAGAGATGTTCCGGCTGTCAGCTGCTACTCTCTTCTTTTTTTAGGTGTTCCTTCCCGACCTGCCACTCATACTCAAGGTACGGTGGGGACCAGCGCAGTTAACCCACCTTTTCATGTCGATAACGCAGTGAATCTAGTCGTGGTCGGTTTGTGCGCACTCGGAGCAGATACTAGCGTCCTGCTTGTCTGGGCAGGCACTAGTAGGGTGTTCTTCGACCTTGTAGCAGGATAAACCAGTTAGTAGCTCGAAGAATATCTCCCTTTCAATCTGCCCTGGGGAGATTATCATGGAGAATAGCTCTAGTCCTACTTCCTTCACCTTGGCCGCCATCTCCAATTCTCTGAACACGATTTTAAATACGTGTGAGGTTCCAAAATTTAAGCACTTCGGTCACCTCTGCCCATTCTTGATTTCTCTCTATTTCTTGTTTGATGTCTTCGACTGAACTTTCGCCGACCAATGGGTCGACTCGCCTGCATATGATAGCCTTCCTTGCCGCTAGGGCTGGGGAAGGTTTGAAATCTAGTCCTATGGCGCTTAGGTCTCTGTTGCTGGTTGTCGAGGTCAGTTTAACCAGGTCCGCCTGAGTGTGGCAAATAGCGGTGTACCCTCTGGTGACTTCGATTAGTCTTTTGAGACCAATTCCCAGTTTCCCGAAGATCATTTCAAAGACCTTGAATTTGTCGGGTTTTTCATTCCTAATGAGCCTCAGTGGGACTCGAAAGTCCACAGACTCCCCCGCTCCGTTCATGGTTGGGACTCCGTATCATTGGAAGGGGCGGGGATGCCCCACTTCGTCTCCGCCGAGTAGCTCTCCTTCTCCACAGGCAAGATAGAAACAGGAGGAATCTTCAATCAGTCTATCTCACCCTGTTTGGTGTCTGTCAAGAACGCCAGAAACAGGAGGTATCTCCAATCAGACCGACTACCTTTAGATCAGGCCCCGAGGGGTAGGGCTGACTGAGTACTCGGTAACCGGGGCGAACCTCCTCCTCCCCAGGCCAGGTGGAAACAGGAGAGATCTCCAATCAGTCCACCCGAACCTGTTGGAAGCCCAGCCAGGGGCAGCAGAAACAGGAGGTATCTCCAATCAGTCCACCGCTACGTGGTGGACAGAGTCAGCCCCCAAACCTTCCCGGACTAGCTCAGCAGCTATGAGCAAAAAGTAGAGTTGAGTCACGGTGATCCTTCTCTAGGCACTCTTGGTTCAACTGAGGGGGGGGGGGGCGTTTAGGAGGTCCTTGATGACGTAGAAGTGCTGTCTTATGTGTTAGGGGACTTTTTTGCTGGGACTTGAAAAGTCATCTTTTCATGGTTTTGGAGGCCTCTTGCCGGGTTGAAGTAGTTCTTGAAGCGATGTTTTGTCAATCCATCTATCTACTGAGGAGCTCCATATAATTTTGAAGGCCTTAAATACCTAGAATCTAAACATAAGCTTAAAATTTTTAGGGTTCGTGAACACGAATGAACAAAAAGAGGGGGAGGGGTAAATTTAAGATAAACTATAAAAATAAAAAGAGGGGGGGTACAACGAGGAGGATGAATACGATTTTTCGCTCGCGAGTTTTTTCCCCTGGATAAACAAGTTTGGCTTTCTCTACAGGATGGCTAGCTTTCATTTAGCATGCAGTAGTAGTGGTTTGCCAACCTGCCTTTATCCAGGCGGATCACAACCGAAAAATGAAATATACATTAAGGTCAGTATGACAATCGCTGGTGAGTCGAGGGCACCAGGGAGCCGGTCTTCTTTGGGAAGAGGTGGCAGGAAGCACTATGTTATGCGAAGATGGGAGGGGAAAGAAAGTTGTGTTGTAATTGGCTATGTGTGAGGTGTAAGATCTACCCACCCGAATACAGGGGTGAGCACAGCGCCTCCACCAATCGGAGCCAGATCTCTGCGTGCGCTGACGTTTGTGTCCGCTCTTGCCGGGATCGAACCATGTATAGCGACGTTGGCAGACCAACGCCGTATCCAGTAGACGAGCAAGAGCTCATCATTTAGCATGTGAAAGACAAGACTGGAGTTTTACCCAAGTGATTGGATGTGACATTTGTGCCTTTTCGACCAATGTAGAAGTTATGACAACCGCCACATTGAATCGGGTAGATTCTTTCATTTTGTTCTCTTATTCCATTTTTCGAGAAAAGGGTCGTTTTATTGTGCGGAAGTCTGAAAAAAGTTAAATTTCTCGGGGGAAAGAACATTGTCAAGTTTGGGTGTTCGGTTTAGAGAAAAGAGGGGGGGGGAGTTGCACACTGGAGGACTTATTCTATTTCTAGCAGGGGATGTTGTAAGTCAATGAATACCTTCCTCACATAGATCAATTTATCCTGGAGGAAGAGTGAATCAGACCCATTATGCTCGAAGAAATAGAAAGAAAATTACCGACTTTTATTGTTAATAATTCTCGGAAAAGGAAGTAGCAAACTTTTAGTTACGATATTTTTAAAAAAAACTTTGTATTCATTGCATTTGATCCAATTAAAAAAAAAGGGCCTCTTCGCACAGCGCCGATTATTGTTAAACAAGTGTATTTCGATAAGAAACTACAGTTAAATTAAGCTTCAGAATTTCCTCATTTGAATCCATTATTCATCCAGCACTCAAGTTTGAAACTATTTAAAAGGCATCCAAATGAAATAGATTTTTAGTAGCGACTGTATATATTAAATTCTCCCTTACTTTTTACTACAAACATGAGTGTATGTAGAAATGCATAACTGTGAAACCTTGATACTACCTCGTTTCGGAAATCGGTGTCCATGCCTAAAAAATTCTAGTAATACTGACATTAAAGTTTGTTTTCCATAAGACATCAAACTTCCATCGGCACCAAATTAATCAAAATCCCAATGCAAATCTAAATCTGGATAACCTTTAAAAATATGCAATAACAACATAATACCTTATCAGTTGGCCAGTCTGCAATTTGATACAATACCCTTAAAAGAGGGAAAGAAAATACATTTATCAAATGTGCAAATGATGGGCGAACGAAATAGCCACGTATGGACAGCACAATTGTATTTTCGGCAACAAAAAGGGTGAATCTTGAAAGAGAACATCAATGTCACTGCACTCCAAAGCATAACTAAATGAAACCTGACAAAATAAACTGAACATACAGGAAAGTTTTGTAGATACAAGTTTCAAAGCGACAATAACTTCTTCGGATACTTGAGACAGCCATGTAGGTTAAAGGAAGGCAGCAACTTGAGGATATAACGTTCAGGAGTTAAGATGAAGCTTCCAAATCCGTATCTACAATAATAGTCTTCTGGCAATCCCACTTCACTTAATCCTTCATTTCTCGACATCTGGACGCGAAACCTTTTCCAGGGGAGGGAGGGCTTTTTATACGTGTTCTAAGGTGGCTTTCCAGGGTAGACAAATCTTGTGTACAATAAGTACAGTACGTAGAGGAATAGACCCTCTCTCCTGTACGAATCCTGCGGTGGATGTTGAAGCTGGTCTTCCACCAACAATTCTACCACACACTTCGCAAAACAACCTCCTTTTGTTCGCCTTCGAGTCCCTTTGTTTCGTAGAAGCCCACAACGCGTCAAGATTAGCGGTCAAAGGTGCAGCATAGGTGAACGGGAATAGGGTGAAGTGGACACGGGCCGTACAAAAGGTCTTCTTACCAAAATATGGGTTTGATTCAGTTAACCTTTGGCATAGACGACGGGTGTGATGTGACCTGACCTTCGTCTTTTTACCGTGGAGCTTCGACGCCATTTTGTTTGCTAGGCAAGGGTTTTTTTTATATTTTACGTGTCTGATATAATTTTTACGAGTTATATTATAGTCCACAGTTCATGAATATTGCGCGATTCCGCTAGTCATGGTGTCCATGGTGAATATGATCATTGTGAAGGAAAATGAGCGTGATCTCATAACGGTGACCAGCGTGGGGGATTTGTGTGTTTACAGTTTACATAAAATGGAGCGTAGTCCACAGCGACAAAAAAAAGAAGACTAAAAATACAAGATATTAAAGTGCAAATTAGACCATTTTTATCAGTGCTAGATGATGTTATTTGTGTTAATATCTAACAATATTTTACGTTAGATTTAAGATTTAACTATATACAGTGCTGTACTAAGTGTATTAAGTAATAGGATACAGGATTATATTTAAAAAATATTTTTGAACAAATTGAGAGTTATGCATTACTTGCTCAAAAATGTTCTATAAAATTAAAAAATGATCATTTTTTATATTATTTTTTATACCTATGTAAAAACGTAGTAAAGTAACAATAACCATTTTTTTATATTATATGTGTTTTCATAACATTTGTGTATCATTTAGTAGTAGTAGATCCCTTAATTTCAGTTGTGGTATATCAAGAAAAAAATTACCACAAATGGTACCAAGGTCGTACGGAGCGTGTCCTACATGGTCACGATCCGTACAAAAAAAACCCACTTTTTTTCCAAAATGACACCATAAATCCGAACTGGTAAACACATTTCAAAGTTTTGTATGTGGAAAATAAAGGTAAATATGTGAGCTACCTGTTAAGCCCTTTGGATTTCTGCTAACTTTAAAATTTTAGTTTAGATGACCAAACAACCACTAGCAGTACGATCCGTGTCCACCTGACCCTACAGGGAATGGCTGGCTTTCTTTGATCTATCGATAAAAGCACTACCTAAGATCGCACTCGTTAGCTGCGGGCTGAAAACGTTAAAATACAAAGATGGAAAGTTCGTGGAGGTGGATGGGGGATGCAGGATGAAGGGGAGGAAATCAAGCTGATATTTTTACACACACACATTATATATATATATATATATATATATATATATATATATATATATATATATATATATATATATATATATATATAGAGAGAGAGAGAGAGAGAGAGAGAGAGAGAGAGAGAGAGAGAGAGAAAAAAAGATAAATACAAGTTCTGCGGGTGATAACAACCACCACAGGGCTTTCGCCATATTTATTTTCTGTCTTTCAAAATCATTTTGAAGACGAAGAAAGATGCCGAAACCTTGTTATGCAGATCATATAACAATATAGTACAAGAGAAAGAGAAATTTGACGCGAATAAGCAATGAGACAAAAAACAGGTTTTTTTAGAGGTAAGAGAAAAGGACATTAGAGGAACACTAGAAACAAAGATAGCAGAGGGCGAGGTAGAGTCACTGTGCCTGGTAATTTAACGCTAGAGCATCTGACCGGCAATCAGCAGACTCGGGTTCCAGTCCCGGCCATGAATTTCAAACTTTTTTCCCCCTGGCATTATTTATGTTTTCTCGGTAAAGGATTGCCTTCATTGTGCCGCCCTCTGCTCGATTCTAGACTTCTTCTAATGTCCCTTCCTCTTACCTCTAAAAAAACTCCTGTTTCTTGTCTCATTGCTCATTCGCGTCAAATTTCACTTTCTCTTGTACTATATATATATATATATATATATATATATATATATATATATATATATATATATATATATATATATATATATATAAAGCACAATTTTCAGATTACCTCAAACTCCAGGCCCGATGGTGCCATCTACAAAAACTGCCACTCCCCCCCCTCCCCCTTAAAAAAATTCAAGATTGATCAAGGTATGAAGAGCACAAGGAAGTCCGTGCAATACAGTGCAAATCATCTAGACCAATCTTTAAGTATGATCAGGAAATGATACCAGAAAAAAAAGCTATTAATAACCCCCCCGAGAAAGTGGCGAAAATAGCAATTTGAATATGGGTGACCTTATTTCAATAAAATATTATTACAATTATGTTTTTGTTAACAAAACAACAAACCTCCAGGTTTCAGGGTGTGTGTACTTCCACTCCGTTTTTAAAGAGTACCAACCTATTTAGAAATACGCACGTCTGTGTATGTCGGCGCAGGTGAACGAGAAAGCAAGGTCTGCTGACCAAAAAATCGCGGGCTCTCACGTAATCTGATTTATGACCTTACGACCTTCAAAACTTTCAATAATTCCCAGACTAACCTTGGGAGGACCTTGGCAATTGTATCCTTTGAAAGAGAATGTAAAACAACATAAGTTTCAAATTTCGTTAAAATCAGCCGAATAGTTATGATATTATTGCCAAAACAAAATAATTATCGGACTAACCTTGGGAGGATCTTGTCAATTATATCATTCGAAAGAGAATGTGAAACAGCATAAGAGTTTCAAATTTCGTTATAATCGGTTGAATAGTTACAATGTTATTACAAAAACTAAAAAAGCACAATGGAGACGACCGACATAGTGAGATGAGTCGTCCGCGACTAAAAATCGACGGTCTCAAGGGGCAGTCACCAATAGGGCGGTGCGTTGAGTCTTAGGCATACTCACAGATAGCTCAGGACACGTGGGTCATCACATAGGCAAAACACCGATGTCTCTTTTATACAAGCTTCCTTCGTGAGCACAACACAGCACTTACATCCAGGAATCTGCCAAAGGGAGTTTCATTTCCAACTCCCCTGACGCGGAATGGGTAGCCTTACCTTGAGCCACTAACTTCCCTGCTTGCAAGTTCGTGGCAAAACACACTACCACCGTTCTCCATGCACCTTCCCATCCCCACAACAAAGACCGTTCTCGGGTGCCCAACAACCTAGCCAGCGATTGTCCTTCTTCTTTTTCTATGAATTTCATTATCCGGTAGGAGGCCCTCGTCTCGGATTGAAAATGAACTAGTGACGCAATTATGACATTCGTGGCTTGACGGTGTGGTGGGTTGTTAGGATGGTAGACCTGATTATAAGTACCATTCATTCAGTGGCGACGCCAAAACAACAGGTTAATTGATCCACACGTGATTCAAAATGATTTACAGGGGTTGGAAAGGTAAAAAAAAATAAAAATATATAACATTTACCTTAATTAATAAATAACCATTTTATAGCTACCATTCATCCAAAACCTACAAGTACATAAACCTATACCGATCGTAGGTAGCAACAAATCCACAGGATGGGGCACAGCTGGTAGCAACCAACCAACCACATTTAGTCTAGCAACCACCTCGCTTTAGCCAGGTAGGTTAGAGGTCGCTGGGGATAGTAGGGAGCTATTTAATTTTGAGTGAAAGAGGATTTATAAATTAACAATTTATCCAGTGTCATTTATCAATTTATTTGTCAATTACAAATTAACAATTCATCAAGTAGTATCATTTACCAATTTAGTGGTCAATTACGTCATTACCCCGCCAACAGTTTGTCGGGAGTTATGTCTCTCTGTCCGTTTGTTTGGGTATATCTTCATCATGAATTTATCGGTGAATTTCGAGGAACTTTTGGAGGGGTGGGCCTTGAGGCAAGGAAGAGTTAATTAGATTGGAGAGGGAAAGGGAGGGGGCGAAATCCCGATGCGGATTTTGGATCACTAATTCAATTCCTTGAACATGCAAGATACAACCATTTCGGACAGTTTTGGCAATATCATAAAAATGAACGAGATGGTCAAATTGATAATACCAGGGATGGATAATTTTACGTTGTTCTCCCAATACACACAATTTGATCCGGATCAGAGATCTGGAGGGGGGTCTTTATTGGTAGAAACATAGGACTACCACCGAAGTGCAGCTGAGATCATGTATATTTAGTAAATTATTACAAATGTTGTATATCGGTTTCGAGAACTGAGTCACAGTTCTCGACAAAAAATATTCAGGAGATTAGTTGTAACTGAAGTGACTGACTGGCTTCTTCTTCAGTAGTCTAAGAACAATGCAAGTCATTCCGTTACAACTAATCTCCTGAATATTTTTTGTCGAGAACTGCGACTCAGTTCTCGAAACAGATATACAACATTTGTAATCATATTAATGGCAGAGTTGGTGGAGGTGTGCGCTTCTTGAGTACTTCATAGTTGACGGTGGAATTTACTGCACACAGTATCTCCTCGCTTAGGGGCGGGGGTGGGGCCCACCCAGGGAGCGCGATGGCATTCTTAGGGAGGGACTAGCCCCAGAAAGAGAGGGAGGGGGCCGGCAAGTAAAGTTTATCAATTTATTTGTCAATTACAGTGGAATCTATCAATTTATTTAGCATTACACTGTCATTTAGAGTGGAATATTTAAAAAATTATAGGAGTCCTTTATAGGGAAAATTAATAAATTTATCAATTACACTGCAAAAGAGGCCACCGCAAGTGGCACTAAATGCTTTCAAATTGGCATTAAGTGGTTAAAGGACAATTTCCAAGAGCGAAGGAAAGGAGGGACTTGGGAAAGCCCGTCCAGGTTGATTTCTTCTTTTAAACAAAGCGAAAAACAACGCTGGCGTCACCAAAGCCTTCAAAAGAAGGTACGTTAAGAAACTGAAAGTTATAGGAAGTGCATATTTGAGGAAGGTGCGGGTAAGAAACCAGGACGGAACGCAACTCTCCTGAACCTACAATTCGTCCCCTCTACCGAAAAAAAGAACGCCTCTAGGTTCGGACCCAACACGTTAAGCTGTACGTCTCCGAACAGATTTGTGGTAAAGTCTTTACTTCCGGTGGTCTAAGAACTCAAAATCATAAAAAAATGCATCAAACGGAGCATTAATTGTCTTGGGGGCGCCATCTTTTAACAATACACGGTGATCCTAAGTATTTTATATAATTCCTCAATCTAATTAATAACTTTACCAATTCTCGTTCAATTGACCTCAAATTTTAACGTGCAAACGTCTATAGTTTCTGCAGGGTTTTTTTTTGTGGTATTGAAATGCTATTCACTGGAGGGGAAAATGCGTTTTGTGTATTAGACTATGCTCAAACAAGACTGCACAGCGTGCATTTGTGAGAGAATCCCTTAAATATGCAACAAGAGCAATACAACATGGCACAAACAATGCAGAAGAGTAAGGCTCTCTGTGCAGGGCGAAAGGATCTAGACAACCACCCGCAGCAAAACGGTAGAGCGAGTTACCGAATAACTCTCTCGAAGCCTCAATAAGTCCATAAGCAAAGCAAGTCTAGAAACCCAGAATCCCTCCAACGACAGTTTGGTGTGGCCTGATGAAACTTGCGAATGAAAGCCTACACAAGCTGCAGCTCATCTAGTCCTTAAAGGCAAATGGAACTCGCAGTGATGAGGCCACATTTCATACGGATGGCAACATCAACAAGCATAATGTTCGCATTTGGGGAAAAGAAAATCACTCCGTGCCACGGGTTAAGCAAGAAAGGGACTCACCAAAATTAAATTTCTGAAATCGTTCATGGAATCCAGATACTTTTGAATTTCTCATTTATATTTTTGAGGAATAAATGTTATATTGCGCGCCATTAAATCTGTTCAGTTTCGTTTGTCCAGGCTATGTAATTTCTAAGATATTTACATCTCAAATGATATCTTTTTTTTAAAGAAACCCCCTGTATAATAAGGACCAGAGTGATTTCGATTGGTCCAGGCAAGTGTAAATTGTCTACTACCACCTATGACCGTCAACAAAAGGAATCTGCAGTGAATGAATGATATCGCCTGTACTCGATCATTAAATAACGGCAGGGGAATTCTTCTGACGGGTGAGTTATTATGAGGTGTGTAGTTTCCAATTACGTGGCAGGATGGAGCTCTCGGTAGCCGAGTGGATTTCTGACGTCAAGGGAAGGGTGCAAGCTCAGCGAGCTCGGCCGCAAAACTTTTATTCTCGCCATGAGCGTTTCTGTCCAATGGGAGGAAACGCTGATACACTCCCCCGCGTGTTAAAATAGTTCTTCATTCGCATATCCAATGGCAACACCGCTATCATTTGCTTCCCGCCTTCACAACACAACATACCCATTCTCTATTATGCTGCCTATGGGAAGGATTTAACCATCGCTGGTGCAAAAAAAAACAATAAAAACCCAACACTTTGCCCACCCCAACGAGGACCGGTCCCTGGCACCTTGGGGCTCAATAGTGATTGTCGTTCTAATCTTTATGTGCAATTCATTATCCGGTCCGTGGATCTCATCCACGATGCGAGGGACGGATGGCGTTACCTACTCTCGAATTTTATCTTTCGACGGTTTCATGAATAAACAAATGTATTGCAACGTTTCCATTGAAAATGCCGTGCGAATTATCGCCGCTTCTCTTTTAACGCGGTCCGGACGAGAACGGGAAAATGGCGCGCAGCAAAGGTGTATCACTCACCCTTGTAGAGAAAGTTGAGTGGAATTCCTAAATATTAATATCAGAATTCTAATAATTTGTTCTAGGCACCCCAATACAAAAATTCGAAAAATGGCAATTCGGTTTAAAGATCTTTTCGGTTAAATAACCAACGAGGCAACATTAAAATTAGTTGAGAAAGCATTGAAATTTGAAAATCGCTATTCAAATCAACAGATGACTCGTTAAAATAACCCCATGGTCCATATATGACCCTCACCGTTGCTTTAACCATTTCTCCCAGGACTATCGCAATTCCGAGCCACTTCCAGGAAGTTTCAGTTGCCGCTCCCTCACAACTATTACTAATTCACTGCCTTCCACTAGTGGCAAGGTTTGTATGCACCTCTCGGAACAAACAACTTTACAAAACTTTGTTCAATGTCGATTATGAGGACCCCTCGTTAGATGTATAGGGGTAAGAAAGCAATGACCAGCCAATACGTGACTAATAATGTAAATTAAAGTGAGTAAATCGCTCGTGGAATGTGCATTATACACTGTGGGGAAACACTTTTTACTCTCAGGGAAAGGGAGATGGAAAACCATCGAATACCTAGTTTGTCTATTTCAGATGCTAGGAAAATAAGTGGAACTGGAAAAAACTTTTCATGAGGGACGTGAATGCACGGTCTCACAAACGCTTCGGGGGGAGGGAGGCATTTGCCACTCAAAATGCCACCACAAATGCATCCAAGTAATTGCACCGTTCCAGTTCTTTACCACCAGCAATCGAGGCTCGAGATATTTGCTTACTAAATGGCAATTGAGCCAAAAAAAAAGAAACATCTCGCGACGAATCTAAGACTTTAAAAAGGTTCGAGCGATGAAAGAATTCCGCATCTACCGTCTTCCCCTACACAGGTGGAAAACAACGCCAGGAGTGGCGAAAGATAAAACTACAACTGTGCTTTTAACAATTTCACTTCCATTAACCACTCGACTTTCATTCCCAACCCTATTTTCGAAAACTTTCAGGTGACTATGCCCTCGTTGGTTTGGATTTTTTGGTCAATATTAAGTGGCCCGGTTCCATATGCACCCCAGGGGCACTCGCTAACGATGGCTGCAGATTTATTTACAATTAAATATGGTATTTTCCGTTCTCCTACCATTAAGGCTGAACTGACACTATCTAGTAATGCCCTACGTGCCCCATTTCTAGCATTTCCACCCATTCTAATAATCGAGCCGAAGACCCCAGCTCGGGCAAAACTAGTGGACCGCTGGAGCTTCCACTCAGAAACACACGAGGCGGAGTTAGTCCACATAAGACGCGAGTCGAAGTCCGGCCCCACACTCCCCGGGGCAGCGCTCAAATCCCCCTCGAGCCAATCATCGACGCAAGTGCGTCCTGAGGTGCTTATCCAGGTCGCTCTTCTGACACGCCCTGTGAGGGCAGAGGGAACACGCATACGGCCGCTCTCCCGTGTGCGTTCTCAGGTGGAGGCGGAGATGGTCTCTCCTTTTGGACCTTTTCGGGCATAGGGGGCACTGATAGAAATCCTTGCCCCTCTGCATGGCCACCGCCGAAGCCGTCACGGCCGCGGCGTGGATGTCAGCGGGGAGCCTCTTGGAAGGGGAGGGCCTCTTGGAGGGGGATATGCGGCGCGACGCGGACGTCGACGGCTGGCCAGAAGCGAAAGACGCCCCGTCCACAAAGGGCGATGGAGAATCGTTTAAAAGCTCTTCGTAGAAAGTGCCAAACTGCGAGAAAAATAAACCACACGTCATTTCTCTACACTTTCGCTCAGCCTTAACTTTTAACTATAACCGGCGCATATAACCTTTCCAAACCACCCCCTTTTACTCTACACCCACACACATGCGATTGGGGAGGATTCTAAATATCCAGAGGTACAGGGGTTCGGAGGGAATATCAAATTCAGAGGTCCCACCAAAAACGGATTTCACACCGAGGCGAGAAAATCTCTTATTGATTAAGCCACACAGAAGGCGTGCTAAAGCTCTAAGAGCTCGACAAAGCTCACCAAATCACAACAATACCCAAGCCAAAATAATCACTATCTTCATACAAAAAAAAACTAAGAACATTTTAAACCATCATGAAATCAAAAGGTATATTGTAGTTCAAAGAAATGTCTAAGCTTCATTTTATCAAGTGCGTGTATACAAACGACCTGGTAGTTCCAACAAATCTATTGGTGAGCAGGATTCAAATGCCATTTTATGACAACGATCAGCGAAAAAAAATCTTTCTAATTTTAAGAATTTCCAAACTAAGTCGCGGTGCATAACAAAAGACAAAAAAGAAAAATTATATACGGGTGTAAAGGAACCTGTGGGGTTGCAAGCACCTTAAACTGAGTTATTTAAATAAACTTGTCCATAAGTACTATCGCATTAACCTATAACATTTCAAACTTTGAACTTGTGCTGAGTTCCAATGAGTTTTAATTTAACTTTTTGGATGAAACCACCGAAAATCCAAAGCATTCGGACCACAAAACATTTTCGCTTCTTCCAACTTCACATTGCGAATGTCCATTCCCAAACTTTGGTGCTACCACATTGGTTTCATTTTTTTAATAAATAAAACTGAAGTTCCAACTAAAAGAAATTTCAGGAGTAACTGAATATTTTGAAAAGGGCAAAAAAGTAGTCTTTAATCTCCATAATTTATTTTCTGTAGAGTGGAAGTTGCGGCTGTCGAACATAACCGCACGTTGCAATTTCACACAACTTTCCTAAATTTCCAAACTGGAGGTGGGAGTGGAGGTATAAAACATTTCCAACTTGGCCATTCAATGTAGGAATTATTAACGAAGGGCGAATCGGGTTACTAATGAAATATTTTCACAAGACTACATACTCATCCCCACACTGCGATATCAAATCAAGCAAGAAGATTACAAGAACTAAAATTGCGGCCTAAACATTCTTGGTTTATGCTTTAACAAGACCGAGACCCCCGCCCTCGCAAAAAAAGCAAACAAACCCGCATTCGATGGCATAAAACCAACTCTAGTTTCTATGGCAAGGTTTCTAGACCCTGACATCATCTGTCATGCCTTGACGCTCTCCATGTGCATCAAGCAAGTGGACCAGGAATAGTCGACCTTTTTGGACTCGTATAAAGATTACAAAATGCCACCGGCCGCTTCACGCAATTCTGAGCAGATTAACACAGGAAATAATGCAAAAACAACCAATACAATTACTCATACAATTTTAAATTGCTTTTATTAATGCTCATAGAGCTTTCTTTACCAATGCCTCCATTAAAATCTAATTGAAGAACTTTTAAGATTTCCCTTTATCGCGTTTCTTCCAATCATACCACATCGCCAACGTAAAATACCCATTAAGAAAGACTACTAAAAGGAAACGTGCACAACCACTGTCATATATTGCAGCTCAAATTAATACCAAACCATTTATTTACACTACATGGAGATACCATGGTATAGACACGGTGTTGTTTACCATGGAAATGCCTGTTAAGATATTCAATCAGCGATGGTTGTATTGTATTTCTATTAACAAGGAAAACCAACGAGGGCATCGCTCCTAGAAAGTATATGGGGTTGTTAAGGTGTTCCAGTTGGTGGAAGTAAAAATTTGTTGAAAATGAGGAAGTTACGAAAGGATACTACCAGTCAAAAGAGGAAAATTATCTTCCATGGTTGTTACTCCCCCACCCCCTCTTACCTTGCACTCCAAGTACTTTCCTCCTTTACCTAATAAACCAATGCACCTTCCATACGTTTTCAGTTCTACCAACTTCACCAACTTCATCGAGAGGGCATTTGGTGTATATGTCTAGAAAGTGTGATAAAAGAAAGAAAACCACCTCACCATGACGCGTCACCCTGCTCTCTTCCTCCTCCAACTACCCGTCTACAAAAACGTCATTATAACACGTAAGGAACGTGTTCATACGAGAGCAAACCAACTGGAGCAGGACAGGTAAGCGCTCCAAGAAATGAGATATTAATGAATACGCCAAGCGTCACCTCAACAACACGGCTCCTACAATACCGAGAGTACATAGCGCAAAATGAGATCAGCAGTACACGTTTAAGCCGACTCTTTCCACTGAAAATGGCATCCAGTGCCAACGGGTGACAACTGACGTCGAACCGTGTGCTTCCTTTTAACGTGTTTATCCAAATCCGATTTCTGACTGGCAGCGTAGGGACAGTAACGGCATCGATATGGTCTCTCCCCCGTGTGCTTACGTATATGCCTCTTCAAACTACCCCTTGTAGTGGCACTGTGCTGACAGATGGGGCACTTAAATCGACCCTCTTCACCCCCAAATGCGGGGGGGGCACGGGACGGATAGAACTCTTGCTCTTCGCTCAGCCCCGAACCATCACCAATGGAAGAGGAAGAGAATATATCTCCTATGGCCGCTAAATTATAAGAAAGGCCTTCTTTAAACTGCCTCATGGAAGCTACTGAGCCAACAGACATAGGCACGCGATAAGGTAACTGTAAAGAGAAAGAAAGCCCAAATCAGCCCAACTCTTCACAAAATACTATGCGTTAAAACTAAAACAAACCATCACAACAGCCAATCCCTCCATTGCACGGTTTATTTGGTTCCATGAAAATTTCCCGCGCAGAAAATTCCACCAAATAGAGTACTTAACAACGAACTAACTAAACCGGTTAATCATTCAAGAGTAGCGAACAACGTAAAAAACGTATACTTCCGCCATCTTGTTTGGATGAAGCCACCACTTTGTGATGAACTCAATTATGTCTACGAAAAACACCAGGATAATCCAGCATTCTACGTTTAATTGACCGAGGTCGTTGCTTCTTTTAAAATGCTTTCTGATGATGATGATGATGATGATGATGATATTACCGACGACTTAATTTCATTCTTTGAAAGTACCTATATCGGTATAAACCAAGAAAGGGGGCACGGCGTAGAAGAGGAGAGAGAGAGCACTTATTCTCAGAGCGTACGAAATCGCGTCTTGCAAAACCAACCACGATCCAATAATGGCTAGGTTTTCAGTGGCTTCTGTTCATCAATAACAAGCATGCATCGGAATTTATGGAAGCTATGTTCTGTATCGCAAAAAAAGGGAAAGCCTTACTTAAAGCTTATTCACATTTCACAAAGTTACCAAAGCCACCAGCAACCTTATCGAGTGTTCAGACGAATATGATGTTTTGTAATTTCTTAAAAGGTGTGTCATACAATCTGCACTAGTGATTATTTTATGTATTGATTTTTTTTATTCTATTAAACTACGTTACGTTTTGATATAACCTAACCGAACTAGTTGTCTAAATTATATTATACAGTTTCCTTGTGCGTGTAATAATGATCACAACTAAAGTTTTAAATGAAGTTTATTATTTATTCTCAGAATTTGAGGGAGGAATTTTCGTGAGTGAAACTTTAGTGTCTCAGGGTCTATTTAGTGAGTAAAAGTGATGGAAGGAAAGCTCTGAAAAACTTATAACTAACTGGTTATTCAACAATTAATTGGCGCGGATTTGACTCAGATTTCGAATTAATGGGGGGGATGGGGGGGGGGAAACCATATTAACCCAGCGCACAATGAGTAAATTACCACTCCAATGCAATACAGAAAATACTTAGAATTTGCTACAAGGACACTAGTTTCTATAAAGCCAGAAATTACGTTTCCTTCCCCCGGGTTAAAAAAAAAAAACAAGTTCTCCCAACTAAAATAACACCTTTGTAAGGTCGAAGTCATGTCTCGACAAAAACTGCTCGCGACACCAACAAACTAATCGTTAGGAACTGACTAAATTATACTGGTCAAGCAGGATTTATATAAAAAAATCGAAAACCAACGGGACATTGTTCTTGAAAAAAGTTTTGTAAAGATAATAGAAGTAAGGCTAGGTAAAGGACGTGATCATAAGTCAAAATCATACTGATCGAACGAGCTTCTCAATGCGATCCGTAGTTTTGGGCAAGCGATGAGTCTTATCTAGTTCCCGATGGCAGCGAGTGCAGATGGGTGGGTTAAGTTTTTGGTGGTCGCATCGGAGCCCCGCGCATGATGTATGAGCGCCGTCTCTTCGCGATAGATGTTTGACGGAATGGCGTTTAGGAGATTGGTTGGACACAGCGTGGTCTGATGTATTGTGTGTGTGGATTAATTTGGGCAACTATGGGAGGGAAGGGGTTAGCCTCGGCGTAATATAACTTTAGGGTTTCTTGCGTTTTTTAGCCGGAGTGATGGGGGGAGGGGTTATTGCATCTAGCGAGATGGGGGTGGGGGTGGGGGGGCGTTCGGGAGGGATGATACGAGCTAATGTGATCATCAACAGCGAGACTACCGTTATTTACCTTAGTCTTACGAATGATTCAACACAATAAGGGATCAAAACGAAGCCCACCCCACTACTCAAATATTAAAAGGAAAAATAAAAAAAAACGCATTAAAGCAACCCGAGAAACAACAGTACGAAAATTGCGAACCCTGCGGTTTAGATACAGGGTTGCAGCCGCTCCTATCCCCAGCAATAAATTTTGACCACTTGGGATGTAGAACACACCACCCCTTCAATTTAGGAGGAAGGGGGGAGGGGGATTTCGACGCAGAAAAATCCTGGTGACGGTGTACTTGATAGGGCATAAGGGGGAGGGAAGTTTATGGCGTTGATAAGCACCGACCCCATTTATGGAGTCTTAAATTTAAGTCTGAAAATACGAGCCCATTCGCCTTCAAGATCTAATAGCGGCACTTTTGACCGAGTCTTCATTCTGCCGCGGACATTGGGGCACAGCGAACCCTCCCGGCTCCACCGCCAACAGGGAGAGTTGCGTCGCTTCCCGGCCTTGAACGCCTAGTATTATCCTCGCGCTATAATATCTTCCTCCTCAAACACGAAACGGCGGATGCCCTTGTTGGTTTTTGATTCTTAGTTTCAAAGTATCGCCGGGTCTAACAAGCCTACGGGCGCGGCGGCTCCATGGATCGAGACCATAGGGTTGAAAAATAGACCCGCGAAACCCCTACTAGATACCAGCTGTTCGCCCATAACATTTAACTCTTCTTCAAACGATGGCAACCACCATGGGGGCAAATTCAGGAGTTGCGCGCAATCCAGAACCTTAGTCCTCATTGCCAGGTATTCTATGTATTTTCCACACATTTTTTCAGAAACCTTTGATGTCCTCGTTGGTTTTCAATTCCCCCCCTTCAAACGCCTCTATTGTGGCGTCAAATGATCAGCCTTTTTGTGGAGTCTCCGCAAAGGCGGTTTTTTTTAAGGTTTAACGCCCTCCTCCACCCTTAGTTGGGTCTAGACAGGCGCGGAAAAGATATTGGGGGAATTTAAAGGTGCAAAATACAACCCGAGAGAGATCAAGTTTCTCTCGGGCTATTATTCCTCCAGATTTCAGTTGTAGCGGGGACGGTGGGCATTACCATTGTTATACCTCCTTGCGGGACAAGGAGGCAAAGGCGACGATGAAACGGCTTCATCCGGACTTGCGACGATCGAAGGGACCGAGGAGACGCCCTAGTTGCATCTTAGAAATCCCGCATCAGGGGGGCCGAAAAGACGGGGTCGGCATACCTCTAAGCCACGGGGGAAATGGTGTTGAGATACAATTTCGAAAATGAAACTGTCTTAAGTCAGTTTAAGTCTTTACTCCCCCCCCCCTCCCCGATGACTCTACGAACGCTATCATGGGATTATTTTTTATTTTACGGGGGGCGGATCTTCAAGCCAGCGTCCTTTTCACGCATGGGTGCAGTAATATTCAGCCACTATCGAAGCACCGCTAACACCAAGACTACCACTAATATCGACGTTAGTGATATCTTGACATTAAACATCTGTTAAACAAATGTTGATTTGAGATTCCATACTAAAATAACTTTCGGGCACCGGAACAATAGAATAGAATAATTGTATTCAAACTTTATTACAATTAACTAAATATGGAAAATGTATAAATTTGCTTTATTTTCAGAGCTCAAGATCAAGATTAGACATTTCAAGATTTAACACATTCTGATCACTTTATTCTTGAGACAATGGAAGGAAAAAGTTTCTACACTAAATTAAAAATACAAAAAAAAAAAATCTAAATTATTACCCTTTGTTTACAATCTGGATAATCGAGGTTGGTTTGAAAAGAAAAAAAAATAAATTAATAGGAAAGGGGGACTGTGCGGTCCCTTATTAAACTATGTTTGGCCCTTATGTGCCTATGCATGGCACTGACATCAGCGGTTCTGAAATCGCAGTGTGAGCAGCAGTAAGGTTTCTGCTTGGTGTGCGTTCGAAAATGCTTAATCACATCGGCCTTCCGAACAGAAGTGTAAGGGCAATAGGTACACTTGAAGCGCTTTCCGAACACGTCGCCGAAGAAGATTTGAGTGTAAGGAGGAGATCCTGCATTGAACGCCTCTGTCTGTAAAGAAACGTGAATCAACTCTCTCTCCCACAACGATTTCCAACGGGGATCATGCCACACAATTAGCTCAGCATTTTACGATGCCACCAACAAAACGCGGGACATCTAGAGACATCGGTCACACGGTATGAGAAGAGTTGGTGGTCGGGGAAGCGGCAATATGCGCTTCAGAGTAAGGGATAGCGACCACTTCGATGGCGTGAATGGAGAGCGGAGGGTGCGTTTGGCTGTCCGGTTCGGGTCGACCCGAGACATCTGCGCCAGGCATATTCGCCCCACCCGGAGGAGGATGCAACGGGAGCACGGGGTGTTCTTGTGAGGGTGGGGAGAGTAAAGGGAGGGAGGCTAAGGGAATTTGAGAGAGGGGTTGGGATGAAGCCGAAGTAGGTTGTTCACCAAGGGTACAAGAGTCGGGGTCGCGGGATTTGTGAACTGAACTGACGTGCCTCTTATAATTACTCTTGTCACCTGTCTCGTATTTACACAGGGGACATTTATAGGGCTTCTCGCGTGTGTGAACTCGGATATGTTTGCTCAGATCAACTCTTGACTTGGAGCTGTAATGACAATAGGGACAAAAATGCGCTTTGGTGTGTCTTGAGGAGAGGTCTTGGGGTAAGGCCGAATCGGAAAGCGGCTGGTTGGGTTGGGAAAACTCACTGTCGGATATCTGAACCCCCGGCATCTCCCCGGGCGATTCAATTTGATTCTCATACTGTTCCTCCTGCAAGTTCTGAAGCTGTACAAGTTTTGGCTGACTTTCAGTCTTGTCGCTTTCGGGCGCGAGTGAATTATCAGGGTGAGCGACCTCTTGCTTTGCAACAGCGGTTGACGCTCGCTTGCCGTCATTAGCGTTCTGCTGAAACCGTAGTCCCCGGTAGCAAAAGACCTGTTCTGAGCAAAGGTCTCTGTCTCGAGGCTGTTGAACAACGGGCACCCGGGTAGACCTGGAAGTATTCTTCCTTCGCTTAATACTTTTCGTTGGCTTCGAAATGTTCTTCTTTGATTGAGAGGGAGTCTTATCAACCAAGTGGCAGGGAAGTTTGTCATCTTGTCGAGTTGGTTGATGCGCGGGGGAGAGTTGCAAGGACGAGGAGATAACTTGAGTCGTCAACCCGGCGGCGGGAAACGGCGTCGTCAGCATCACGGATGAGGAAGATGGGATTGGTGCAGCCTCGACGGCCTGCAAAAATTGCGGCTTTTGAGATTTCGAAAGCTGTTCCAGCTGTTGTTCTTGTTGGTAAATAACAAAGTGAGACTCGGGTCTTTTGCGGGGGTCGGGGGACTGGGTTGCAGGAGCAGGTAGAGGGCCTAATGGCTGTTCAACAGCCACAATTTGAGTGTTGTTATCAACTCTGAGCTGAGAAAGCGAGGAACTGTTGGCGAGCTCCGATTTGGGGCCTTGAAACATCCGAACAGCAAGCAACTCTGGTTCCATAATGGCAATGCACTGTAACGAATGAGAACAGCTCCGTCACTCTTGGTCCAAACCGTTTATTTAGGGTCATCATAGCCTTAAATCTAAAACTTAAACCCTATTTATATTTTAAATTGACACCTTATATCAATCCTTGATAAAGGATTAATGATAAAATTCGATTAAATAGCCATGGTTCGCTACTAAAATGGGCTTGAAACAGTTCGAGCCTCCCTCCCCAACTATAATCACCCCTCCCTTTGGAAAAAAGTCGAAAAGTAAAAAAAAGTTGCACGTACCCATTACAATGTTGATAAAATAGCTAGAAAATATTAGCGCAGTTTCCATAGCAACAAAGATAGGATTCATTTGGGGGTTTTTCAGCAATAGTGGTGGAGACCAGGGCGGCAGTGGCAATTAAAAGCACGAGAAGCAATAACACCCAACCATACACCCCTACTTCTGAACCTTTTTATTTGTTATCAGCTGATAAGACCACCTCCATTAATCCGTTAGGGACAGCGCCCCCATATAACAGATTTCGCCTCGACTCAAGTTTAAAACTTTCTCGAGGGACTTCAAGAACATTTACCCCCCCCCCCCACCCCAAAGTCACACATGACCAGAGGGCATACATAGCTTCCCATTTGAATCAAGTTAAGCTACATTGGGTGTGGTTAGCTATCGAATGGGCGCACCATTCTGGCAGACTGCTGCTTTGGGGCACCTTTCATTCAGCGACCAGTGGTTGGGAGGGGTTAATTCAATCTAGGTCCTCACGATGCTAATCCCGTTTCCCTAACGAATCATGCATGGCCTGTCCACATGTAGTTTGATTCGCGCCAACCACAAAATAAGAAAGCGGTGTCGAGTTCAAGTCGCCCTGGGACTCTCGGGGAAAGGGCAAAACACCACCAATCATCACCTTTCCCCTCTACTCTTCATAAACCAATTCCTGTCTACACCAAACCCCAGCGTTGGTCACTTTCCCAAATATAAAGTGGGGAATATATGAATAAGCCTGCAGAACAAGAGTGAAAGAGGGCGTCAAGCTTCCCCCGCCCTCTTATCTAAAAAAAATCGCATTCCCCTTAAAGAGAGTAAATTTAATAAGACGCTTACCATACACACCGGTATGATGCTCCCTAAGAAAAAAAAAGAACAGAAGCGAGGAACAAAAAGAGAAAATAATACAAGGCGAGGAACAAAGAGCTAGAAAACTGGACAAAGAAAAAATATATAGAAAATAGGATAAAACGAGAAACAAAGACGATGGGAAAGAATAAGATAAAGCGAGGAACAAAGAAAATAATAGGACAAAGCCAGGAACAAAAATAGAAAGAATAGGATATAGCGAGGAACATAGATAGAAAAGAATTCAAAACTTCATCAAACCCACAACCCTGAATTCATGGTCGGGGGCAAGATTCTTTACGTTCATGTTCAACCGAAAGGGTGACAGAGGAGGGAGGAAAAGACTCGCATGGCGATCCCAACGAGCCTGTATGATCAAAAGCAACATTGTACCTTTTCAAATCGTACAAATCTTGCACCAAGTGGAGAGGACTCAAGGAACTCGTTTTTGCAGCACGAAGTGATGGAAAACCATCAAGGCTTCATACCCCCTCCCCACCACCACCACCATCGCCGCCGCACAGACTTTTGTCCCAACCCCGAGCGGGAGGCTTACAAGTTAAGTGGTTGAGCTCGGCATATTTTTCTCCTCTTTTTTTTTAAGGTTAAGAGGGACGGTCGAATGGGTTAAGCAACCCGTCTACTGATCTCAGCGACGCGGAGTCCGTGAAGTTGCAGCATCTCGCCATCAAATTTAGATGGTTCTTCATTTTCCGGGCGAATGTTTATTCCAACACATTTCGGCTTTTGACCCTCGACCCACACGAATCGAGCGCAATCTCGGCGGCGTTGGAAGTAAGACTCCGGGGTACAAGGGCATTTTAAATGCACCCTACACGCCCCAACAATGTGGCATTGTTGATTACCCCTAAAATCAAGCACCATCCCCACCCTTATTTATTCAATCGCCCCATCCCCAATTTTTTTCCTTCCAATACTGTCCCATTCTTTATAAACTTAACCCAAAAGGCGAATATCAACAAGGGCATCTTCGAAGAAAAATCGTGAACGAAGAAAGGAGTGACGCGAGACAGAAAACGTGTGGATGTTAACGTGGTGGGAAGAGGTAGGCGGGGGGGAGGGGGAGGTTAGGTGGCTCGTCTCACCCTTCTCCGAAATGACTCGAATTCGTATTGCGGGTAGTAAGGATAAATCCGAAGTGGTGATAGCCGCGCGTCGCACGTGGGTGAAGGCACTCAAGTGGAAGGCGCTCCCCGAACCAGTTCTTTCTACATTCGCGTTTCCTTATGTCTGTCTACAGCTCCAGCCTCGGGTGCACGTGGCCCCCGTCGGATTACGCCAGTTTCCTCTATCTCCCTGTTTTTTTCCCCCCATAGGGTTCGAGGAAGAACGGAACAAGGCTAGTTTTGTGTAATCAAACAGACCTATCGAGGGAAAGGCGGGGCAGGGAAGAGATCGCAAAAATGGGTCATTCCGGATTATTATTAGGACGAATCCAACAAACCTAAGTGGGGCCGGAGGGGCACAATTTCCTGGCACAAGTTCACATGAAGAGGAAAGCCGGTCTCTGAGCTCTTGGCAAGAGCACTGTGATCAGTCAACTACGAAATAGATACAACAATAATGAGATGCCACCAAGACGCATAATCCACCAAGCCCAACGTAAAAAACAAGGAGCATAATCCACAAAGTTCAATGAGAGAAACGACCAGTTAGCACAAATGAGCACTATAAACAAGTCCTTTGGTAGAAACCACTGAGTACCAAACAAAGTGCAATGATGAGATAAACAAGTCGGTCGATAGAAACCACTGAACATAATTGAGCATTATCAACAAAGTCCAATGAGAGACCACCATGAAGCACAAACGAGCAGTAAAGTCCGTTGGTAGAAACCACTGAGCACAATTGAGCACTATCCACAAAGTTCAATAAGAAAACGACCAGGAACCACTGAACATAATCGAGCACTATCAACAAAATCCATTGAGAAACGAACAGGACGCATAAATAAGCACTATCCAAAAAATCCAAGAGACCACCAGGAAGCGCAAATGAGCACTATCCACAAAGTCCAAAGGGAGAAACCACCATGAAGCACTATAAGTCCGTTGGTAGAAAACACTGAGCACAATTGAGCAAACAAAACATTATGCGCACCAGGCCCGTGACAAGATACTAACAGGAGGCACAACCGAGCACCCCATTTTAACCTCAAATGGGCTAGGATGGGTCGACTTGGTGGACCTCTTCCCCTGGGAAAGTCGCAGGGACAAAATCACATTTAAATGTCATAAACAAAGTAATAAAAAAGTATTTTAAAACGTTCATTAACAGTCGAATGAGAAGTCAGCCTGTTAGGTTAGGTTGATTGTACTCTCTCCAGGCTCAAATGCTTACAGGGCCCTTCCAGTCCCTAATGCATACAAGAAACTATGTGGCTCGCTCTCGCTCTCTCTCTTCAACACATTGACGCCTCATCTGTTTTCATCACTTTCTTCAAAAACAACTTTCGCTTTAAATTAAAATATTAAATATAAGGGCAAATTTAAATGTGCAAAAATAAGATTTGTTTTCATAAACTTTATTAAGTTTCATCTAAAATATGACCCGTTGTTTAAAAACAAATAATATCGAGGAGTTGCATGTATAGTCAGGGCTTTAATGTTGCGAATTAAGACGAATATTCTAAATCTGACAGTCTTACCCACCAAACGCCATGCAAGGTGCTAAGCAGTTCTTGTAAACGAGTAATGCGAACACAAACTATTATTCTTTGAGGTGGGTTGTTAACAGTATCCTGCTGAAAAAACTTGTAGGGAACGTTTTTTTAAGTTAGAAACCTATTATGGGACCACTCCTTAAAAATAATACACCTCACTTTTCTCCACATTGAGTAGAGATAAAAAAAACTGCATATACATGTAATAGCTCGATGTTATTATGTAAGGTCTTACCAATTGTTTCATCACATTGCTTAAGAAACTAAATCTCTTTATTCACATTTTTGTAATGGCCTTAAATAGAAATTCTGTCAGGATGTAAAAGTAATTAACAGGAAATACGTTTGAAAATAGCGATTTTCGTTATGGCATTTAAATTAAATGACTTTCCTCGCCGAAATTTATATTTTTTCCCGACCATCTCGAAACATTCCGCTACAAGCTCATACATATCCCCCTACCGATTCCTTCCTCTTCCCTCCACTATTTTCCAGAAGTTTTCTTAGAAAGTGGTGAAGTTAGTAGAACAAAAAAAATATGGTATTTAGCCGTGGTAAACTATTTGGCTAATTGGAAGGAACGGGAATTCGCAACTCTGCCCAAATGGGATGCGCAATGAAGGGAACTTCTCAAGGTTGTGGAATTATAATACAGGGTGTCAAAATTATGTTAAAACTCAAATGTGGTGTAACGAATCAACGGGGAAGGGAGGGGGGAGTCACAAGATTTTCTTTCTCCCGTCTCTCTCTCTCTTTAATCTAACTTAGAGGTAAATGTTTCGTTTCATCAATTTGAATTGCCCAAGAAACTAAATGAATCCTTGATCGCATTTGTGAAATGCCGTCATAAATTGTTAGTTATGTAATACTTATTGTAAGTTAATACAAATTTTGTAAAACCTTTTTATTATTTTGTTTATGACATTTAAATGACATTCCGACCACGCTTTTACCACGGGTCAACGGGCTTATTCAGCATCCGGGGAAATGATGACACGGACATACATTTACCAGAGACTAAAGTTGCTTTTTTTTAAAAAGTGAAAATTTATCGGGGAACCGCCCGGCATGTTTTTGAAAAGAGGTTTGTTTGTAAAGGAAATAGCGAAGTTATGGGAGGGGACCTCGTTAACGTGAACCAAGAAACAAAATGACAACTCGTCCACCACCCGACCATAGTTAGTAATCAAAGTTTCACTGTTCTTCAACAATATCAAGACTACACCACTAGTCGTGTTAACCGGCAAAATACCAGGACAAGTCTTTGTACCAGGAGTAAGTTATGAGAAGGTTAGCAGTTCGGATAATCATTATTAGCCCAACAATGCGGATTGAAGAGTATCTAATTCATTCAATATACCTTGAAACTTTAAAAATGATAAAATAAATCACGTCCATTTTACAATATTTAATACTAGTTAAAATTTTTCGAATTTACATTTATACATCCCATGCTATAACATATATTTACAGTCTATAGACTTTAACGTACGGGGCTACAACCTGACGGAGCGGAAACACCTCGTCCCTTGTTGAGTGGAAGTTAAGCCACTTTTGGACATTATTATCTGTCGTTGGGTGGCTGGAATTCGACGTTAAATTGTAGGTTACCGATGCGAAAGGCTCGACACAAGTGCAAATCGGTGGCTAAACCAGGCCCAAACATTAGCTAAAACCGGCTATATTGGGATAGCAAAAATCAACAAAATATCACACCCGCCACCGCAGGCGTTTGGATTGCGTTTAAAACACGACTCGAATTTGCATGGATTGATGACGGCGAAGAGGAGCCAGAGAGGATCGATTAGTCGGCGGAACTCGCGTCGGAGAATCGCTCCAGGAAGAAGCTATGGAAAGGGGCTCGGACAGAGGCGTGGACAGTTTTCAGGTGCCGGTTGACCGTCTGTTTCTGCGAAGCTCTGTACGGACACTGTGGGCATTCGAACGGTTTCTCGCCAGTGTGAACACGGATGTGCCGAGTGAGGTCGTTCGAGCTCTTAAAGCGCTTGCCGCAGAAGGGGCACCGATGAGGCTTCCAGACGGCCTCCACGAGCGGGTCTGCGAAAGCGGGAGAGCCCAGAAACGAGGCCACGGGGTGAGGACGGCTCCCGTCGTGCGTCCCGTCTGACAAGGAACCACCACAGCCCTGGTGGGGGTAGAAAGTGTCCATATAGTAACAACGAGCGCAGGGGTCCCGACGAGATCGCAAATAGTAAAGGTAAAACCGGACACACCCTTTATAACTTTTTGGAGGGAGGAAGGGGGGGGGGGAGCGTTACCTAAATGTTTGGGTTTCTCTGGGTCTGGTTGACATTGTGGATGCTTCTCATGTGGCGATAAACGCTGCTACTGACCGCCGCTCGGTACCCGCAAATGCAGCAGACGTACGGTTTCTCTCCCGTGTGCGTCCGCAGATGTCGGCGGAAGTCTCCACTCCTGAAGAAGGTTTTGCCGCACTCGCGACAGCCCCAAGACCCCGACGGGGAAGACGGGGGAAAATGCGAGTGGGGGGATCCCACCAGAGGGAGATCTTGGCCATTATAGCTCCCGCCGTACTTCGTCTTCAGCGCGCCCTAAAACGGGGGGAGGTCGTATAAGCCACAAGTCAGGATACCATCGGGAGAAAACCTTACCGGGGATACGCCCTTCCAACCCCTGATGGTCGAGGAGTGATACGGGGCAACCGACCAAAACAGTGGCGCACGGAGCCCGTCACACTTCGAGTACGACCGAATCGGCAAGACCGTGGATCTTCCTTTTATGACGAATCACGCTGCTCCGAACGGCCGATCGGAAGGGACAATGCGAACACATGTACGGTTTCTCGCCTGTGTGCGTGCGAATGTGCCTCCGCAAATCCTCTGTCTGCATGAATAGTTTGAAGCAGTGAGGGCAGCTCACGCGGGCATCGCTAGGGCATCTCCAACGAGGCATTTTCACAGACCCAATGGATCCTTGCACCCCAAAAAGACCGCCAGACTCCTACGAAAGAAAATGTAGCCACTCTTAACACACTCCGCAAGGGAGAGATATATTTATAACGACAACCGCCACATAAATAACGAACAACGTCAATCTAGGACAAACATAAGCCTAATCTAAAGAAAATCACCGAGTAAAAGGCAAAAATCGTCATTTTATTAACGAAAATCAGAGCTGAAGGCAGCATGCAAGTTGTCGGAACTAAATCTTGGTGAATCACTCCTACTTCTACAGAATACAGGACTAATATATTTAAAGGTCGGGTCAATGTACCGATGAACACAACCAGCGACTCTCGACAGTTACAAAAGTAGTTTCTCCGGCGTTGTTACGAATATGTCGTAGTAAATTTTGCCAGTTTTTGACGCAACCTAGCCCCCCCCCCCCAGTAAATTATCAATCCTGAAACAAAATAGCCCAGATCAACGCCTGACATTACAAAATTATCCAGTGTCTGCCCAGGTCACTACGCCATTCTCACCCACGAGTAAGGTAAAACAGCTCTCGACGGATATCATTACATCAGAATAAATTAAGTCACAGGTAATTAAAACAAGGAACCAGGAAATCTGATGAATCAGGAAATCTCAGGGAATTAAATTAAATGTATTGCTAGTAATTAAATAAGAAAATGGCAAGTAATGAAATTTGTATAATCGGGGCATTCCATTACAAATCAACCAAATTTTCTGACATTTTGAATCTTCAAGTCTGGGATTTTGCTGTAACTTTGCTATCTAAGAGAGTTTTTGATTCTCGAGATACGGGTGTGAGCATTTCTGGACAGGGCTGTGGGTCCCACAGAAACTTTTAAGGTAAACCCCACAATATTATATATTATTGGAATCGGCTTGAAAAGCTCTTTCAAATGCTGCAAAATACTAAATTTTGTAGCAATATTACAAAAAAATATTTATCAGCAGCCCCCCCAACCCACAGTACAATTAATTTTAAAAAAATCTCATTTTTAATTTTACACATATCTACAAATTCTTTAAATAAAATCAATGGGCACTCAATGTGAACATTTTCAAAAATGATTGAAAAAAATAAGTTTTTCAACTTTTCTTTAAATTCTGCTTTTTGACAGGTAAAAAGTGCAAATATTAGTTAAAAAGAAATTTTGTTGCTTAATAGTGACATATCAACATATTTGCTTACAATCTTTTTTCAAAAATGCTAAAACATGGGTCGTGTGGAATGTTCAGACCCACTAAAACTTTTATCTTTTAAGTTTTTACTTTTTTAGAACGAAAATTTCTAAATTTTTTTAAATATTTTTAAACTGTTTATTCTCCTTATGATAAAATATTTTTTTCAAATGTTGTAAGTATAGGTACTACTTGCTAAAAGACAAAAAATATTTTTCAGATTACAAGACAAATTACTACCAGATATCGTCCGTGAATTTCATTCAACAAGTAATTATTTCAGGAAACAAACTTTTATTATCTCCATTCACTATAAAAAAAAACCTGGTGAGGTTTTTGGCGCATCTCAGTATTTAGTCAAAAAAAGTAGAGATATTGTTCCCAGAATAGGTTATTTTTCCAGAAGAACTTGCAAAAGTATCTATGAATCTGAAGATGTTAGTAGGTTACGTTCAGGTAAAGCAGACTACTTAAGCGTTAAAAATAGAAGAAATAGACCAAGAGATTGACGACATCATGGAGGCGCTTGTCAGGGCAGATAAAAGACATGCTCCCACTACACGTACAGAACTTTACCGCACCCAATCAGGTCAGCCCAAATAGGGAATATAAAGTCACAAGAGATTCAAACGAACGATACGGCCTTCAGAGAGGCGACCGTGCCAAACTGTGGCGCGTGAAAGACCAATTAATAGAGGAAATAAAAATTAAAGAAACTGAAGGTGGGACCTTTGGGTGGAAGCCATAGACAATGAATTCAATCCTACCAAAATATAAAATATGGCAGAAAATTAACGTCGCCAGGGGAAAGAGAAAACCGAGGCCAAAAATCAAACTTCAGAACGAAGATGGAAAGGAAAAGGAGCCCCCAAGAAATTGAAGAAGCGTTCCGAGAGCACTGGAGGAGGGTTTTTGATATCTCCCCCAACGAAAACGAGGATTCCGACGGCGACCACGAAACAAGAGTGGTAGATGACTTGGAGCAAAATCGCCAAGAAATAGTCCCCAACATAGCTGCTTCACCAACACTACTACTAATAGAGCAAGCGATCGAGCCGATAACCCTATAAGAAATTCAAAGAACGCTCAAGGCTACTAAACAGAAGGCACCTGGGATAACAAGAGAAAACCTAATACGCGCACCAGTCACCTTTTTCTCACAGATAGCAGCAGTATTCAACGCCTCTCTAAGCGCAGGATACTTCCCAGATGCACTAAAAAGATTATCTTTCTACCAAAACCTGGTAAGCCACCAAATAACCCAGGAAACTTCAGGCCAATCACACTACTAGAGACAGTGGCAAAATTAATGGAGAGAGCCATAAATGATACGAGTAGTCTAGCACTTGGAAGAGAACACCGATTCCAAAGCATCAACACGGATTCAGAAAGAACATAAATACTCTTGACGGCCCTGGCCATTCTGGTCGAATCACTTGCAAAGGCCAAATACGATAGAAACTACACCTACATCGTACTCAGAGACGTCCAAAAGGCGTTTGATAAAGTTTGGAGAATTGGCCTGAAATATAAATTCAAGAGACTAGGGATACCCTCCGTCCTAAACAAATGCCTATGCCACTATATAACTGACAGGTCGGCGTTCATCTCAATAGCAAGCTTCGATGGCCCGGACTTCTTAGTCCTCCAAGGTGTCCCCCAAGAGGGCTGTATAAGCCCAACACTTTCTAGCATATATATGATGGATTTACCAAGGCCGGTCCACGATACAACAACATATATCCAATTCGCCGACGACATTACGATAGTGGCAAACAGCACATACAGACATCCCCCCACCCACAACCATGGCCAGAATCACAGCGGGCGAAATTGCCAATATTAACGAGTTTGAACGAAAATGGAAAATTCGCACCATTCCAGAAAAGTTTTCAATTATTTCAGAGTGGAGATTGAAGAGAAGAGATATCGCTATGTAAACGAAGGAAATGTACTCGGGCTAAAGATCATCCGAAGTGGCTATTGTAAACACTGCGAATAGAATCAACCAGGCAAAAACACATCTAGTAAAACTGTTCCAACTCAGAAACCTAAAGAAAATATACAACGCCATCTGCAAAGCCACGTTGCTCTATCCAGCTATCACAATGAACCGTCTCTCGAAAACAAGCGCGATGAAGTTTCAAGAAGTGCAAAAGAATAAGAGATCTTCATAACGAGATAGAACTTCCAACTACGAACGTGTCCTTACACAGAAGAGCAGTTAAGGTGTGGGGCAAACTGGATCGTATAATGAACGACGACGAGAAAAGAGCGATTGATATTGCACATAACAGAATAAACAACCGCGGCAACTTTAGAAGCGGTAGAGCCGATTCGAGGGAAGAACCGCTCCCAAGATACCATGCAAGGTGAGATTGCAGACTCAAAGCAGAAATTATATCAAGGAAATCCGCAACAAAAAGCAAAACAAAAATGAAAAATATTGAAGAACTACAGAGGCGCGAGAGCCCCATTAAGAATACAGAAGACTAATAAAGAAAAAGAAAAAATAAGAACCAAAGAGATGGCTGGTCACCCAGCAGCTAACTCTTAACTCTTACTCATTCCTCTTCACCACTTTATCCTAACAACCCTATCCACTATACTATGACTATACACTTTTAATTCTACCTTTTACAAGACGTAAGACGTACAGGCAGATGCACACTGAAGGAGGTAAATGAATCTTTTGATCAATACACAAATTCCTAGAGCGACAAAATTATAAAACTCACTCGCCATAATTAAGGGGCAAAATCACATAGTGGTTACTTCAAAGAATTGAAAAATAATCTCAAGAATGATGAGGTAGTCATTCTTGGAGATTTTTCTGAGGATTATAGTTTCATTGTACAAGATGAGGCCCAGAGCTTTTATTGGGAGAATTCCCAAGCTACCGTGCAACCATTTGTAGCATTTAAAAATAAAAAAATAAAATAAAAAATATCAAATCAATCAATCAATCAATCAATTATGCCATAAAAGTTTTTGTTTTTTGTCCACTGTACTTAAACATAACACTGTTATGGTATACAGTTTGGGGAAAAAACTTATACCTGAAATTAAAAATTTAGGCTAAAATTTAAATAAAATACCCTATTTTACAGATGGATGTTTGGGGCAGTACAGAAACAAATTCAATTTTATGAACATAACCTAGCATTTTGAAGATTTTCGAGTAACATGTGAGTGGCATTTCCACGCAACATCTCATGGCAAATCCTCATGCGAAGGTATAGGAGCAATTGTCAAGAGATGTGTGTGTAAAGCTAGTTTACAAAGAACCTTTTGTAATCAAATTTTAAATACTGAAGATATGTTTAAGTTTTGTGAAGAAAACTTAGGTAAAAGCATAAAGATTTTATATATATATATATATATATATATATATATATATATATATATATATATATATATATCACAATGAAATTGAAATAATAGAAAAAAATTTAAAACACAGATCTACAAACGTGAGTACACTAGCAGGTACAAAATTTTCAGATTTGTACCATTAGAAATTGGAAAATTAATGGTTTACGAAGGACCATTTGATGAGATTGGATTTGAAAAAAATTTCAATAACCAAATAATTGAAAACATTAAAAACATAGCTCCACAAATCGGTCAGTACATTCTATGCCTTTATAATGATGATATTAAGTGGGTTGGGAGAGTCCTATCAAAGAATGATGAATTGCAGGACTATGAAATAGATTTTCTGCATCCTGCTGGAATTAATGATTTTTATTTCTTTCCTCAAATTAATTAAAGACAAATGTTATTTACCTTCTGAAATCTGGATCCACCCAATTTAAAGGCTGGAACTAAAAGAATTCAGTATTTCTTTAATAAGAAAGAGCTGAAGTAATTTATATTTTAAAACTTATATTAATGTATAAATTTTAGGTTCTTTGTAAACTTTGTAAACTCATGGTTACTTGTATACTTAATACAGCGAGTTTGTTCACTATTCTTTACTAAAAGAAAAGTAATTTAGTTAGAATGGCTTTTAATTAAAAATAATATTTAACTTAATTATTATTTAGTAGTTAGGAACCTACCTACCAGTTACATTATTTATAATTAAGTAAGTATCTTTACATTAAGATATGAAAATTTTGAAATTTACTCATTTACATATTACATATACTAAAATAAAATTATAAATAATATTATGAGTTAAGTAGATACTTATTTCTACCTTAAAATATAGATTTACAAAATTCATACTAAAAAAATGAAAAAAAACCATTTTTGAAAATGTTCACATTGAGTGCCCATTGATTTTATTTAAAGAATTTGTAGATATATGTGTAAAAATAAAAATGAGATTTTTTAAAAAAATTAATTGTACTGGGGGTTGGGGGGGCTGCTAATAAATACTTTTTTATAATATTGCTACAAAATTTAGTATTTTGCCACATTTGAAAGAGCTTTTCAAGCTGATTCCAATAATATATAATATTGTGGGGTTTACCTTAAAAGTTTCTGTGGGACCCACAGCCCTGTCCAGAAATGCTCACACCCGTATCTCGAGAATAAAAAACTCTCTTAGATAGCAAAGTTACAACAAAATCCCAGACATTATTGGTTCCGACCACTGGTTTATCTCACACTCGATAAGAAAATAGGTTTAAGGAATAATCACTATCAGACAACTAAGATAAACTCTTGTCGAAGCCCAATAATAGATCCAGCCCATGCCCCCCCCCCCCGCCTTCAATAACACACGCATATACATACCTTGGGGATTCTTGTTAATTTGTCCAGAATTAAGGGTTACCTTTTGCAGGGCTCTGCTGCCCTAAACTTCTTTTATTACTAGCCCTGTCCCCAATGAGTGAAGTCCCTTCATTGGAAGTTGACGTTATCTTTACAATAGGAACTCACTTGCTAATGCCAAACAGGAAAAGCGCAATCTCTTAAAGGAAGACTACTTGGTGCGCTAAGGATCAAAGTGGGGAGAGAATAATTCTACTACCCTGCCTCCACCCACTCCATCTACAACAAACCCACAGGTGCCCTTCGAGGAGAAGGATGGCATTCATTTAATCTTTCCCTTTTAATCAATAAAACAAAAATGGGAACACACAGCTAAAATTATTATTATCAATTACTTAATATAAACGAAATCCGACGAGGAAACAGTACTCCCAAGAGGGGCTGCGAGTTAGTAAACAAAGTGAATAGGGATGGGAAATATGAAAATGTGGTGTATAATTGAAAAAGATCAATTGTTATGTGGGATGAATAGCACTAATGTGTGTAGAATCAAAAACCAATCAATCTAAATATTAAAATAAAAGCCAATCCGTCTCGCATTTGCTCTTTTCTGCCCTCACCTATAGATGGGGGGAGTCAAGTGGTACGCGAGACCGCCCGGAGCAAACTTACTCGCTCTGCAGAACTCAACCATTACGCCAATAAGTTATTGGTTGTGTTGGTAAGCTTATCATTAAACTGGGCACCAGCGCAATAATTTGGGAACCCTGTCCTATTAGAATGAAAAGCGCGCCTGCCCAATCTCTCGAAATAGATAACCAAAACAAAAAAACAACCTCCAAATAGTGTAAGACAATCTCATGCTGAACAATCACAACATAGAAAAGCGAGATGGTCTTCGAATGCAACTCAATCGAAACCATAATAATGAGAGAATATCCCTGAGTACACCCCCTATCGTTAAACCACTAGTTCTGAGCCCTCCCCGAACTCCAATGCTACCAGCAACACGCCTGGTATACTATACTTGCTTGACTATAAGGTCCAGTCATAACGGCTTGGGTTGTATCACTTAACCAGCGACCTCCAACTTCATCACTTCCAACCAGCCCCCGCCCCCACCCCTCGCTTTCTGGTCGAGCCAAACCCGGAAGGATTTCACTCCTTCCCTGAGCGGACGAGCTCGAGAACAGTTCGCACAACTCGGCGGCCACACAGCAGTTATCAAGAACATGGACTCCGGAACGAGGGCACCCAGCCTTTTCACAACGATAAAATGCATGTTCTCGCACACCAGCAGCAACACACCGATCGACTTGGGTTATATCTAGGCTACACAGGCGTCCAGCATTTTAAAGGTTTTATATCTTTGATCCAACAAAAATCATTAGCTGGACAAAGTAAAGCGCAGCATTGGAAAATGCAGGCCGAGGGATGTCTAGCAACATCTTGCAACGCCGCATCAAACAATAGTTACACTTGTGTGGACTGTCATGAGTCAATCGAGTCATTAATCATTCGAATCACTAATCATTATAATTTCATGGATTCGTCACTCAGTCATTCCTCAACACGTGTCCCGTGCGACAGTACAATTCCTTTTTTCGAGTTACCCTTTTATTTTTAAGGTGACTTCAAAAAGAAAGTATTGCTTTAGTGAAGATTAAAAGAATATCCATTCATTAGAAAGCCAAAGAAAGCAAGGAAGATATGTTTTTCTAACTTCTAAATTGGAAGTGGTAGGAAACGTGATATTAAAGGCCATTTGAACTCGGATAAGCATAAACGAGCTTATGTGTGTGCGCCATCAAGCATGTCTTTGTAATATATATATATATATATATATATATATATATATATATATATATATATATATATATATATATATATATATATATATATATATATATAAATGTATATAAATATATATATATATATATATATATATATATATATATATATATATATATATATATATATTTATATACATTTATATAGATATATATATATATATATACATATACATACACGTGTATGTGTGCGTGCAGTTGGTTCCATCAAGGATTGGGTTACAAAAAAAATCTGGGCAGTTTAGTTATATGGCACATTCAAGCCTCGAACCTTAAACTGTTCCTCCTTGCAAGTTGGGATCAGACAATACACATAGCACGCGAGTCCCCGCCCCACGTATTCACCGCACCTTGAACTACAAGTTTGCTATTTAAGGCACTACATCACATAAATGGTATTTACTCTAAAAGGGTGGCAAAGGATATCAAAAATATATTTCATCAAAATAGAATAAATTCCAAGAAAGAGCGTCAATAATAAAACGTTGCTGAATATTTTGTTGTTATTGTACTTAGAAAAAAAAAACCGGCAATATCTTGACAGCCTAATAATTTTGTCTCTCACCTTATCACAGTTGAGCCTTCCTCCTGGATGATAAGTTCGATTTATTTTTGGAGACTATCTGGAGACTGCCTACTTGGGCATAAGATCACAACAATCAGGAAGCAATCTCCTGCGCATGGGAGAGATCCCCCTCCCACCGGCGCAGGAGCGTGCGACCTACAAAAAAAAACAATAACAAAAAAAAATAACTAGTTAAATACAAGAGAGAAGGCCGGCCTCCCCCAAAAGTCTATCAGTCCAACAGTAATGATACACGCACTCGTCCCGAGTACAAGGGACAGGCGGTAGCGACCCCGCCCATCCCGGTACCGGAACAGGTAACGTGCGCGAAGATCACCCAGACTGAGACATTCCACAAGAATGTGAAGAAGCGTCTGGGGGACGACGCAGTCGTCACAATAGGGCACAGGCGAGCGCTCCATCAAATAGCGATGCGTCACACGAGTGAGTCTGATTCGGAGACGACAGAAAGCGACCTGAAGCTGTCGCGGCATTGGGGGATAGGCGCACTCATTGGAAACTCATTCACCCTAATTCCTACATGTCCAGGAACCAAGCATAAGATAATCTAGACATCGGCCCGAATCGCAAAAACCGTGGCGTCACGGATATCGCGAACCAGGGGATGCGGAGATTCCAATGCCCCCAAAGCACTCAGGGCGCTTTGTGAGTCGCTATGGATCACAATCCGGTCTCCGAACCGCGCACGTCGCGTAATCTCCCGTACCGAGTGGTGTATTGCCACCAGCTCGGCCGTGAAGACAGACGCAGCGCCTGGCAGAACCCCGCTGACTTCAAACAGAGGGGATAAGGCGTGGAAGCTGACCCCGTCTTCGGACTTGGAGCCATCCGTATACACTAGCACGGTTCAAGCGTGACACGAGGGTGCTCCAAAATGTTCGAACGCAATACTCTCGGCGCTGTACAAGCTTTGGGAGAAAAGGCATGGCGACAAATAGCCAGGGTGGTGTCCTGGGCAGAACCAGAGGCACGATCGGCCCGAGAGCTATATCTAGCTCTCGAAAGTTTCCTGGCCCTAAACCCAAAAGGCTTAAGGTATGACGGGCGTCTCTCGGCGGCATAGGCACCGTCGAGATCAGCTGCGGATGCAGTGAGAGTTGTTGGCGACTGCGGGAGGCGCCGGGATCGCGCGTATAGGCGAGTGATACACTACACGCGGCATAGAGCGAATAGCATCTCCACAGCATCAACCAACAGGCTCTCAATGGGGGAAGTGCAGGAGGCACCGGTCGCAAGGCGAAGGCCGGTGTGGTGGATCGAGTCCATCTTCCGCAATAAACGCTCGGCCCTGGATCCCTAAAACTCGAACCGTAGTCGAGCTTCGAACGAACAAAGGATCAATAAAAAAGTAGGGCAGCAGCCCTATCAGCGCCCCAAGCGCTGAAGGTCACGGAACGGAGAATGTCCATGGCGCGGGTACAACAGACCCTAAGGCTGCGAATATGAGCCTTCCAGGTGAGGCGTCGGTCGAATACAAGACCAAGGAAACGGTGCGATTCAACCACATCCAGACGTACACCATTAAGAAACTAATCTGGGTCGGGGTGGAGCCATGGATGGCGGCAGAAGAACACCACCTTAGTCTTGGCCAAGGAAAACCGAAACCTGTGCGCTTCGGCATAGCGAGAGACGCGCTTCAATGCCTGTTGGAGTAGAAGCTCCAGAGTTGTCTTCTGGGCCGCGCCAAAAAGAGAGAAAGGTCGTCCACGTAGAGCGTAGTGTGAACATCTTCCGGCAGCACCGAGGTGATGCCGTTGATGCTCAGGGCAAAGAGTGTGACACTAAGGAAACTTCCCTGCGGGAAACCCTCTTCCTGCTCCTTTGGGTCGTATAGGGCTCCCCCCTCCCCCACTCGAACGCGAAATCGACGATCCCGCAAAAGTTCAGATATAAACATTTGGAGGCGTCCCCTCGCCCCCATGGTGTGCAGTCTCCATGATACCGTATCGCCATGCGGTATCATAGGCCTTCTCCAGATCGAAAACACCGTGGCGTAGTGCTATCTACGAAGGAACGACTCGCAGATGGCATTTTCGAGTTGGAGCAGAGCATCCGACGTGGAGTGGAACGTGCGGAAGCCGCACTGTGCGCAAGACAGATGGCCTCCGTTGTCCAGGAAAAAGTCTAATCTAACATTTATCATTTTCTTCATCAACTTGCACACGCAAGAGGTTAGGAAGATTGGACGGAAACCGGTGGGAGTAGAGTGATCTCTCCCCGGTTTGCGAAAGGCGAGCACAGTAGCGATTCGCCAGGAATCTGGGAGGAGACCCTCTACTCAGATCCTGTCGAAGCATAGAGTACGGGACATCGTCCGGACCATGGGCGGTGTCCGCGCACCAAGCAAGAGTGGAACACAACTCACTCACAGTAAACCTAATCGTTGAAGGGTTCTCCACCTCTGAAGGTAAAGTCCAGCCGGCGGCCTTCCGCGACATGACGACGTGCATTGAATGCTGGCGGAGCATCAGCCCGGCTAGAGAATGCGGAGAAAGCGATCGCGAAGAACTCCGCCACGGACGCGGGGTCCGAGATTGCGGTCGCATTCTCCTCGAGAACAGGAGGGGGGGTCCTGCGAGAACTTGCCCCGAATCCTTTTGACTCCCTTCCACACCTCTGCTTTAGGGGTTTTCCCGTTAAGTAAAGACACGTATGCCCGCCAAGAAGAGCGGCGGGTGTGCTTCGAAATATATCGGAACCTAGCCCGACGAAATTCAGCGACAGTGAAATCGTTCGGGCGGCGCTTATAGCGCATGTAGGCATAACGCTTCTGTTTGAGGGCCGTCTCACACTGAGATAGAGAATTCAGTCATTTCCTGAAATGCAGGATACCGCGCCCGCGCCAAGCACCACCGAGGTGGTATCTCAAGCGGCAGTTTCCCTGAAAATGATATTTGAATGAGAAAGTGATCACTACCATGGAGGTCATCGACCACCCCCGAATTAAAATCGGGCTGTGCATCCAAAGAGCACAAAGATAGGTCAAGGCAAGAAAATGAAGCGGTTCTCGGACAGTGATGCGTAAACTCATCCACGTTTAGGAGACCTATCTCAAGCTCTTCCATCAGATCAGCAAGGACTTATCCCCTGGGATTTATGGTGTAATCTCCCCAGAGAGGATGCCTGCCGTTCAGATCTCCAAGCAAGAGATAGGGCCTCGGCAACCGTGCCACGACGCGGCGGAAGTCCCCCGCGTCGAAGTCAGCTGACGGTGGAATGTACGCAGAAATCATAATATACCTCCTATCCACGTGAAGCTGCACTGCCACTGCCTGAAAGGAGGTATCTAAAGGGAAAGAAAGAACAGAGAAATCATGCCGGGTGTAAACCACAAGACAATAATATCCCGGGAGGGCGGGCAGGGGGCACGCGCCTAGCATGGTCTCCTGCAGGAAAATAGCTAACGGGGAACGGGACGAGACGATCCTCCGCAACTCCTCCCAGTTGGCCCGGAGTCCACGGCAATTCCATTGAAGGAATATGCCCGGTGAAGACGCGGGGACCCTCTTCGAACAGAAGACCCTCACGGGAACGGCCGTACGCTTCCCGGAGGCAGAACCCAGGGCGTTGTTAGCCGGACAAAGCGCTTTCGCCTTCGAGGACTTATTGGGGGAGGTTGGGCTCGCCATGCGTCTTTTCTTCCCTCCGCCTCAGAACCTTAGGAGGGCGTTGCGGCCTCGGAGGCGGGGAGCCCTCTTTTCGAGGAACCACCGTCTCCGAGCCAATCAGCTCACCACTAGGCGTGGGCGAACGAGCCGAAGCTCCTTTCTTGCTGTCCTCCTTTCGGGGGGCAGCTTTAGGAACCGCGAAAGATAACCTGGCGATCAACTTCAGGGGTGTTGCCTCCTGTGAGTCTAACGACTCGGTGGAGGCGCGTGGTCGTTTCGCCTTACGGGAAACGGTCACGCTCGGGCAGGGGGGAGCCGTGGTTTTAGCTGGGGCTGGGTATGAACCCTTTTTGCCGCCTGCTTTAACAGGGGAGCGCCCGGGTTGAGTAGAGCCCGCAGAAAGGCTCCGAATGGGTGCGGAAACAACCATGTTCGTTGGCCTGGATGGGCCAGGAGCAGATGGTGCCTTTCGAACTACTGAGGCATATGACGTCCCAGGCAGAGCCGGGCGCGCCAGGACTAAGTCCTTAGCCTCGCGGAATGAGAGTCGATCCTGGGCCTGAACGGCCAGGATTTCCTCAAGAAGATATGCACCACATTGCTTCGAAGAAGCGGGGTGTGACTCCGCAATTGACACACTTGGCCGCACACGATTTAGACTTATCGAGTGCGACCTTGGAGCAATTTACAGACTTCGGGTGACCCCGACTTTGCACGTCTACAAAAACGATTCGTATACCCGAAGCGGTAACAGTAATAGCACCGCCGCGGCAGTGGCACGAATGCCTTTACGCGGTAGCGGTACCAACCGGCACGCACCGACTCAGGGAGCTTGTCACAGTCGAACGTGACGAAGAGTGTAGGGGTGGGTCTCGAGGTCCCTCCCTGTTTTCTCATCACACGTTCGACCTTGACCGCCCCATGGTCGGCCAGCTCTAGGGTGATGTCCTCAATGGAGTAGTCAACGAGTTCCCTCGCATAAACTACTCCTTTCACAAAGTTCATGGTAGAGTGCGGCGTCACACTCACCAGGGTGCGATAAAGTGTCCGAAGAACACTTATCTTGGCCGCCTCGGCGGGATTCGCCAGAAGGTTCCCGTCCGAGAAACGGGTCACCTTCAGCTCTCTACCAATTGCACTAGCTAATCCTCTCCTCTGATGGATCATGTCTCCCTTGGCCAACATGCTGCCATCAGTGGAGGGAATAAAGAGGAAGCGTTTGAAGCCAGCGGGCTCGAAAACGCCAGGTAAACTCTGAATCAGGGGGGGCCGATGTTATCGAAACTCCGCCCTGTGCACTTTTGGTCTTAGTTGGGGGCTCCGGACACGGTGGGCAGGGGGGGCCGGATGTGCCGATCTTGACTTGGTCGCCTACCAAAGTAGCAGCAGTCCCATCCGTCCCCGCGGATGGAGAGGTGCCCTGAGTCTTTTTATTCTTCTTTTTATGAGAGGAGGGCAGGGAATGAACCCGCTTCTCACCTCCACCGGCAGAATCCCCTAGGCCAGATGGACCGAAATGGAGAAGGTCCTGATGGTCGCAGGAGATCCCTCCTTGTACTGCCTCGGAAACCCTCGCCGTTTGAGGAGGACCTTGCATAGGGGCGGATTCGGATTCGGTGCTTGGTACCGAGCCCGGATTTCCCCTTCATGAAAGGCCCTACCGTCTGAGGCTGGGTTGCCTCAAGGACCATCTTTTCCTTAGGGGGGGGGGCTCTGGGGCCGGACGGAGCGCTGGATCCCGTCAGTACGGCGGCCAGGATGGCAAATCCCCACGCCCCTTACGTGGTGGAGAGTTCGAATAGAAGATGTACATCACCTCATTTGGGGACAAGATTTTCTGCAAACTTTTCCGAATCCTCGATTTAAGAGAATGTTATCTCAATAACCCAATATACGAGAATGTCCTTTACAGATAAACCACTTTTCATGCACCGCAATTCAGTTTGGCCATGCTTGTTCATAGACAACTCACGACTCAACATCACCTATCGACCCACGTTTCCACTATAGGAATTCTAGCATTCCCCAACTCTTAATTCCTTTGACTTTTTTGTTGAATCTATCGAAAATAAAATGCAATAGCTTAATCCACTTCTATAGAACAGGTAAAAAGCGCCGCTACCAGTCAGCTTCCTAACAAGGTTTTCTTTTCGAACCCGGAAAATTTTCACTTTTACGGGACTCGCCTAACGATTCCGCTATACAGAAGCAAGTGACCAATTTTGTAGACGAAATGGGTCCCCACCCTCAACAAAATTACCTTCCTTAAGTTTCAATATTTAGATCGCAAACTCCCCCCACCCCCAGTTTAAATATACACCAAAACCTGTTGACATATGCACATGCAATGCAACATGAGACTCCATACTTTATCTTATTTTCAGAAAGACCTAGTCCCACCTAAAACCATTTTTTTATATGACTATAAGTTCGTTGTATATTTCCTCTCATTTACAATTGTATGTTCTATGTAATGAAGCCAATTTCAACAACATATGCCGAAAACAACTAAAATTGCTACATTCATCTGGAAGCCATTAAAAAATAAGAGCAATCCAAGATCCCAATGGAAGTAAAAATGTATTTCTCTCACTCTTTCTCTGCCAGGCGATTACCTCTCGCGTTTGATGGCACATGGAAACAAGCGCCTTTAAGCTTTCCAGCAAGGCATGGAAGGAACTAGCGCGGAGCAGAGCTCTCGTAGCTTAGTATATAAGGCGTTCAATTTCCACGCCAGAACTTCCAGGTTTAATCCCAGAGTAATACAAAAAAAAAAAAAAAAATGGCGCTCGTAGGGAGCTGGTCGCTGTTTAGCGGAACGCTGAGTCTGAAGTGTACAAAAGCAGCTCTATCCACACACGTCATCATAAACTGATATCATGATCACAACACCGCTGTCTCTTACCCTTTCCTCTTCACACACATAGACCACTTCCGCCCTGTCTAGGGAAAAGGGGTGGGGGAAGTTAATACCCAGATAATCTTGACGCGGAACGTTTTGTACTCGCAAGATGGCGGCAAGACAACTCGGAGGAAAAAAAAAGCCATAGAACAGAACCAGCACATTATTAAACTATACACAGTTTACGTGTTTCGAAAGACACAAAAAGTTACAGACTCGAGGGGAAGGGGGCCTTCGACGGGGTCTATCTGTATCTGGCGACTGTCACCAAGGGCATGCATGGTCGCCGAGGTCTCAAACTTTAGTCTAATCCTAGACTACAAAGAGAAATAAAATGGAGGCCAGCCTCCTCCAAAAAGTCAAATAGTCCACAAGTCTGTAGGCACGAACCCGTCTAGAGCACAAAAGAAGCGGTATCGACCCAACAAGTAACGTGCGCGAAGAGTACCCAGACCGGGAGACTCAATAAGAATGTGCGGAAAGGTCTGGGGGAACGGAATCGGACTAAGATTATTACGCTTTTCCCCGACCCACTTACGGAGTATAAACAGAGTAAAACCAAATCGAACGAAGGATCAGATAGGACACTTGATTCGAGTTTTTTTTTTCTATTACTCACATTGTAAGAAGTAAATATACACTTAAGCTAATTACTGAAATGCCTATATTTATAAATAAAAAATAAATAAATATATGTTCAATAAATTGAATTATTAAAACTTTGCAGAGTTCCCTTAACCGGCTTTTCGAGCTGCAACTTGCCTAGGCATATAAACAATAAGTTTTCAGAGCTTGAAGCATTTCCAACCAGCTTTGGCGAATGGCATTAGCAATCTGAGCGCACGCCCGTGTTTTGTTTTTTTTTATGCGGCCGACGAGAGGCGGTCAATAAGTTTTGAGAATCGGTAGGGCAAAACAGAGGAAGGGGGATGGCTGTTTGTGGGGGTCTTAGGACAAGTTATAACAAGTCAGGACCTGCAGCCGCACGCTCCTGCCTCGTCTATTTAAGAAGCAGTAGCTGATCGCAGATCGTCAGTCACAAATTTTTCAACGATGGAGAAGGTTGAGCAGCGCGCAGTGATCAAATTTTTGACCAAGGAAGGCAAGAATGCAAAAGAGATCCATGAACGCATGGTTGCAGTGTACACCGACACCGCCCCTTCCTATGCAACCATTGCTCGCTGGAATAGGGAGTTCCGCCATGGTGGTGAATCCCTTGAAGATGACCCCCGTCAGACGTGACCAACGAGGACAATGTGGCCCGTGTGGAGAGGAGGATCCTCGAAAATCGACGCGTGAAGGTCGAAGAAATCGAGCCAGAACTTGGAATATCACATGGAAGTGTTATCAACATCATCCACGACAATTTAGCCATGACCAAGACCTCACGCCCCATGATAAACTTCAACGTCGTCAAAGTCCACAAGGCCAGAGTTGCACAAGCTGCCTGCGGGAGTGCGGATTCGAGGAGCTCAACCATCCCTACTACAGTCCAGATCTGGCCCCTAGTGACTACTTTTTATTCCGCCAGCTCAAGGCTGCACTGCGTGGACATCGGTTTGGGGACGAGCAATACTCCCGGCGCAGTACAAGCTTTGGGAGCAGAGGCGTGGCGACAAATAGCCAAATGTGGTACCCTCCAGGGTGGCGTCCTGGGCAGAACCAGGGGCGCCACCGGCCCGAGAGCTATATCTACCTCTCGAAGGAGTTTCCTGGCCCTAAACCCAAAGGGCTTAGGGTATGACTGGCGTCTCTCGGCGGCATAGGCACCATCGAGATCAGCTGCGGATGCAGTGAGAGCTGTTGGCGACTGAGGGAGGCGCCGGGCTCGCGCATACAGGCGAGTGATGCACTGCACGCGGCGCAGAGCGAGTGGCATCTCCCCAGCATCGACCAACAGGCTCTCAATGGGGGAAGTGCGGAAGGCACCGGTCGCAAGGCGAAGGCCGGTGTGGTGGATTGAATCCACCTTCCGCAATAAACGCTCGGCTGCGGATGCATAAAACTCGCATCCGTAGTCGAGCTTCGAGCGAACAAAGGATCGATAAAAAAGTAAGGCGGTAGCCCTATCAGCGCCCCAAGCGCTGAAGGTCACGGAACGGAGAATGTCCATGGCGCGGGTACAAGAGACCCTAAGGCTGCGAATATGAGCCTCCCAGGTGAGGCGTCGGTCGAATACAAGACCAAGGAAACGGTGCGACTCAACCACATCCAGGCGTTCCCCATTAAGAAACAAATCTGGGTCAGGGTGAAGCCGTGGATGGCGGCAAAAGTGCACCACCTTAGTCTTGGCCAAAGAAAACCGAAACCTGTGCACTTCGGCATAGCGAGAGACGCGGTTCAATGCCTGTTGGAGTCGACGCTCCAGAGTTGGCATCTGGGCCGCGCCAAAAGAGATCGAAAGGTCGTCCACGTAGAGAGTAGCGAGAACATCTTCTGGCAGCAACGAGGTGATGCCGTTGATGCTCAGGGCAAAGAGCGTGACACTGAGGACACTTCCCTGCGGGACACCCTCTTCCTGCTCCTTTGGGGCAGAGAGGGCTCCCCCCACCCGTACGCGGAATCGACGATCTCGCAAAAATTCAGATATAAACATTGGGAGGCGTCCCCTCGCCCCCATCGTGTGGAGAGTCTCCATGATACCGTATCGCCATGCGGTATCATAGGCCTTCTCCAGATCAAAAAACACCGTGGCGTAGTGCTGTCTACGAAGGAAAGCCTCGCAGACGGCATTTTCCAGTCGGAGCAGAGCATCCGACGTGGAGTGAAACTTACGGAAGCCGCACTGTGCAGAAGACAGATGGCCTCCGCTGTCCAGGAAATGGGCTAATCTAACATTTACCAATTTCTCCATCAACTTGCACACGCAAGAGGTTAGAGAGATTGGGCGGAAACCGGTCGGAGTAGAGTGATCTCTCCCCGGCTTGCGAAAGGCGAGCACAGTAGCGATTCGCCAGGAGTCTGGGAGAAGACCTTCCACCCAGATCCTGTTGAACAGATCTAACAGAAAGGCCATGCCTCGCTCACCCAGGTGTCGAAGCATGGCGTACGGGACATCGTCCGGACCATGGGCGGTGTCCGCGCACGAAGCGAGAGCGGAACGCAACTCACTCACAGTAAACTTGTCGTTGAAGGGTTCTCCGCCTTTGGAGGTGAAGTCCAGCCGGCGGCCTTCCGCGACATCACGACGTGCATTGAATGCTGGCGGAGCAGCATCACGGCTAGAGAATGCAGAGAAAGCGGTCGCTAAGGATTCCGCCACGGACGCGGGGTCCGAGATTGCGGTCCCATTCTCCTGGAGAACGGGAGGGGGGTCCTGCGAGAACTTGCCCCGAATCCTTTTGACTCGCTTCCACACCTCATCTAAAGGGGTCTTCCCGTTAAGTGAAGACACGTATGCCCGCCAAGAAGAGCGGCGGGCGTGCTTCGAAATATACCGGAACCTAGCCCTAGCCCGACGAAATTCAGCGACAGTGAAATCGTTCGGGCGGCGCTTATAGCGCATGTAGGCATAACGCTTCTGTTTGAGGGCCGTCTCACACTCGGCCGACCACCATGGGAGTGGTCGGCGTGCAAAACAGCCAGACGTCCTAGGAATAGTAGTCAGGCCCACGGCGATAAGGTTGCCGGAGAATAACTCAACGGCCTCATCTACCGACCTAAACTCCTCGACTGAGATAGAGAATTCAGTCATTTCCTGAAATGCAGGCCACCGCGCCCGTGCCAAGCACCACCGAGGTGGTCTCTCAGGCGGCAGTTGCCCTGAAAATCATATTTGAATGGGAAAGTGATCACTACCATGGAGGTCATCGACCACCCCCCAATCAAAATCAAGCTGTGCATCCGAAGAGCACAAAGATAGGTCAAGGCAAGAAAATGAAGCGGTTCTCGGACAGTGATGCGTAAACTCATCCACGTTTAGGACACCCATCTCAAGCTCTTCGATCAGATCGGCAAGGACTTATCCCCTGGGATTTATGGTGTAATCTCCCCAGAGAGGATGCCTGCCGTTCAGATCTCCAAGCAAGAGATAGGGCCTCGGCAACCGTGCCACGACGCGGCGGAAGTCCCCCGCGTCGAAGTCAGCTGACGGTGGAATGTACGCAGAAATGATAGTATACCTCCTATCCAGGTGCAGCTGCACAGCCACTGCCTGTAAGGAGGTATCTAAAGAGAAAGGAAGAACGGAGACATCATGCCGGGTGTAAACCGCGCATCCCCCAGCCCGGCCGTCCCGCGGTGGTGGGGTTGCAAGACCCTTATACCCCGGGAGGGCAGGCAGTGGGCACGCGCCTAGCATGGTCTCCTGCAAAAAAATAGCTAACGGGAAACGGGACGAGGCGAGCCTCCGCAGCTCCTCCCAGTTGGCCCGGAGTCCACGGCAATTCCATTGAAGGAATATGCCCTCCAGGCCTAGCTCGGAGGAGACGCGGGGGCCCTCCTCGAATTGAAGACCCTCACGGGAATGGCCGTACGCTTCCCGGGGGCAGAACCCCGGGCGCTGTTGGCCGGACAAAGCGCTGGAGGCGCTGTCGCCTTCGAGGACTTATTGGGGGAGGTTGGGCTCGCCATGCGAGTCTTTTCCTCCCTCCGCCTCGAAACCTTAGGCGGGCGCTGCGGCTTCGGAGGCGGGGGGCCCTCTTTTCGAGGAACCACCGTCTCCGAGCCACTCGCTCCACCTCGTGGCGTGGGCGAAGGAGCCGAAGCTCCTTTGTTGCTGTCCTCCTTTCGGGGGACAGCTTTAGGAACGCCTGAAGATGGCCTAGCGACCATCTTCAGGGGTGTTGCCTCCTGTGAGTCTAACGACTCGGTGAGGTCACGCTGGGGGAAGAGGGGGGAGCCCTGGTTTTAGCCGGGGCTGGGTGTGAACCCTTTTTGCCGCCAGCTCTACCAGGGGAGCGCCCGGGTGTAGTAGAGCCCGCAGAAGGGCTCCGAATGGGCGCGGAAACAACCGTGCTCGTTGGCCTGGATGGGCCAGGAGCAGAGGGTGCCTTTCGAACTACTGAGGCATATGACGTCCCAGGCAGAGCTGGGCGCGCCAGGACCAAGTCCTTAGCCTCGCGGAATGAGAGTCTATCCTGGGCCTGAACGGCCAGGATTTCTTTCTCCAGGAGATATGCACCACATTGCTTCGAAGAAGCAGGGTGCGGCTCTCCGCAATTGACACACTTGGCCACACACGATTTGGACTTATCGTGTGCGACCTTCGAGCAATTTACACAGACTTCGGGTGACCCCGACTTTGCACGTCTACATGAGCGATTCGTATGGCCGAAGCGGTGACAGTAATAGCACCGCCGCGGCAGTGGCACGAATGCCTTCACGCGGTAGCGGTACCAACCGGCACGCACCGACTCAGGGAGCTTGTCACAGTCGAACGTGACGAAGAGTGTAGGGGTGGGTCTCGAAGCCCCTCCCTGTTTTCTCATCACACGTTCGACCTTGACCGCCCCATGGTCGGCCAGCTCTAGGGTGATGTCCTCAATGGAGTAGTCAACGAGTTCCCTCGCATAAACTACTCCTTTCACAAAGTTCATGGTAGAGTGCGGCGTCACACTCACCGGGGTGCCATGAAGTGTCCGAAGAGCACTTATCTTGGCCGCCTCGGCGGGATTCGCCGCATTCGCAGGAAGGCTGCCGTCCGAGAAACGGGTCACCTTCGGCTCTCTACCAATTGCACTAGCTAATCCTCTCCTCTGATGGATCATGTTGCCCTTAGACAACATGGTGCCATCAGTGGAGCGAATAACGAGGAAGCGTTTGAAGCCAGCGGGCTCGAAAACGCCAGGTAACCTCTGAATGAGGGGCCCCGATGTCATCGAGGCTCCGCCCTGTGCATTCTTCGTCTTAGTCTTGGTCAGGAGCTCCGCACACGAGGGGGTAGAGGGGCCGGATTTGCCGATCTTGGCTTGGTCGCCTACCAAAGTGGCAGCAGACCCATCCGTCCCCGCAGCCCCCGCGGATGGAGAGGAGCCCCGAGTCTTTTTCGTCTTTCTTGTCTTTTTCTTCTTTTTAGGAGAGGAGGGCGGGGAATGAACCCGCTTCTCACCCCCGCCGGTAGAAGCCCCCAGGCCAGATGGACCGGCCTCAGCCAGGTCCTTCTCTGAAATGGAGAAGGTCCCGGTGGGCGCAGGGGATTCATCCGGAGGAGATCCCTCCCCCTCCTTGTCCTGCCTGAGAATCCACAGCCGTTTGATGAGGACCTTGCATAGGGGCGGATTCGGGTTCGGTGCTTGGCGCCAAGCCCGGATTCCCCCCCATGGAAGGCCCTACCGTCTGAGGCTGGTTTTCCTCAAGGACCATGTCTATCACAGGAGGGGCCTCCAGTTGGCCATCCCCTCCCAGGTCCCCTTGGCAGCGTCATAAGTCTTGAAGACAGACGGAGACTGATCTAGTGGCCAAGGCAGAATGTCAAATGACCATGCTGATTGCAAAAATCAGAAATGAAGGCCTTACACCCCGCAACGGAGAGGAGATTCTTTCGGTGAGTACACGACTGCTCATTTGATATGAACTCAAAAATTATTTTTAATAGTAATATACTATTAAAGAAAGCTGTAGGTGTCCCTTAAAATTATCAGCTGCATTGCACATCTTATTTTAACATTTAGGGCAGAGAGAGCCTTGTATGAAAGATGTGAAGTCCTTCCCCATTGAGAACCAAATGCTCAACTACCTCAGGATGCTGGACCCAACCTATCGGCTCGACATCACTCCAGACACAGGTAGGATTATGTTTGGTTTTGATAATTAAGTGAAGATAAATATAAATAAATATCAAGCATCATTCCACTCATTTAAATTTCAGTGGAAAGGCTAGTTAGTAGCCGTTTCCTCAACTAGGCCTATCAGGAGATGCAGATAAGCTGAGGGAAGAGTTGGTGGACTACCAAGTGACTGATAACGAGGAGCTTCACAGGAAGAGAGGGTTGACAGGTTCTTCTAGGGTCTGTTGGGAAAAGATGAGAAGTTCACGAGTCTGGCATCTCTGATGAAGGCTATGTTTTGCATCCCTCATAGTAATGATAGCTCAGGAAGGCCCTTCGGTATGGTTAAAAAAAAAAAAAAAAAAAAAAAAGCTGACTGAAAATAGGATTTTTTTTTTTAATTTTAGGAGCCTATCTGGCGACTGCTCACTTGGGCATAGGTCGCCGCAATCACGACAGCCTAGCACTAGGCTACTTTAAAATAAGAATATGACAACACAACATGGATAACTCGCACTCTTTGTGCCCTCATGTCCTGCAAGATCAACCATACCACAGCTGCAAACAACCTACTAGTACAAATCATCGAGTGACAAAGGGAACAAGGATTAAGGCTTGCACATTCACACACTCAGTTGCACATAATGCAGTGTCCAGTTACTGTTGTTTCTTGTTGTTTGTTCTTTTCAACGCTTTTGCACATTGTGTACAATATTGTATTTGTGTACTTCTTTTAATGTGCAATAAATACTGCATACTAAATGCATTGCAGTGTAACCACATTGCAGAGGAATAGGCCGAGGGGTGGTTGGAGTTTCCCGACTCATATATATATATATATATATATATATATATATATATATATATATATATATATATATATATATCGATGAGGATTGCTTCTAGAGAGCCTAAATTTAATGTTTAACAGAAATCCCAAGGCGAGGAAAATAGCTGGTATCATCCTTTTTATTTACCGGCGACGTTTCGACCACTTAGAGGTTGGCTACAGAGGGATTGGAATGAATTTTGCCAGCAAACGACCCAAAGGAAGTTAGAAACACAACAGCACGAAAATAAAGTTTAAATGAACACTAAATAAGAATATATATATATATATATATATATATATATATATATATATATATATATATATATATATATATATATAAAAATAAATAATGTGCTTTGAGAGATAAATTAATAAGTGAATCTCGGATATCTCACTTGGCTTGAGAATTACTATTCACCATACAAATCTCTATACACTTGTAATGCTGGTAAGCTTCGTGGTGAAGTCGGGGAATGTGAAAGGGAAGGGTTACCTTGGAACCTGATGTTCGGGTGGCGCTGGTGAGCTACGGGGTGGATACGATGAGGTAGGTTCTCCAGGGACCGACCTGATCCCACAATTCCGTCACGATTCTTGCTGGAAGAAGGCGGTGTCGGGAGATTCTTGTTACAGAGGGCCCCACGCTAGTGAACTCCGAGGAATCGTGGGTGCCTCAGTGAGGGGGATGGGGGGAAGTGACCTATCGACGCGTAGGGTCACGGAGAAAAAGCCGAGATGTAGTTTTCTCGTTTAGGGAACCAGAGTGAGGCTGTTTGTAGCTTCTGCTCTCACACGCGAGTACGAGCTTGGGTCCGCACTGACTTGCAGACCAACGGGATAAGGAGCATCCCTAACTGGGACCGATCTCCTCTCTGAAGACTTGATGCTTCGACGAATTACCACTACACCGATAGATGGCAATTCCTGCCCCGCCAGACGTTGTGCAAGCTCTACTACTGAGGGTTAAAAGAATTCGTCTTTTATACTCGAAACTCGCGAGAGGTTCTCAGGGCGCCGGAAGTAGATTAGATGTCAAGCTACTCCATTTCATCCTTTATAAACTTTCGGCAACTATCGGAAGCGAAGATGGGCTACCATTTATCGATACAGTCCGGGAAGGAACTCGGTGGTTAGCTGAAATGGCCGGCGGTTTCTTCCGGCTGAAGACCACCAGATATTGGGCCGGAAGGGAAAGGGTTGATAAGCGGCCCCCCAGGAAGGGAGGTGGGCAAAACTTGGGAGCATTATGCTATTCTCCTACACACATTATTTCGCATTCTCGTACTCATTTCAACAATTAAAGCTGGTAATTTTTTTCATTGTCCTCAATAGTAAATAAAATCATTTATTGAATATCCCAAAACATTTTCAGAACAAGGTTCCTTCATCAGGTTTAAAATAAAGGCAAGAAATGACGACAATTTATACGCAAACCTGGCAAAGGAACCTTCCTTGTTCCTTGGGCCGATACATCGATGGGAAAAAAATTCCCATTTTTCACAACCTAATGTTGGCAAGTATGTGTCAGTGATATTTTGATTTTGTTGAAATAAATTATTATTTTTAACCGTATATGCAAATTTGCAACAGACCAATACACGCTTCATGATTTACTATATATTTACCGAAACAAATATTCGAACTGAAATGAGAATATCGTCAAATTTGTGAAGGTTGGAGGGGTTTATATAACGAATTGGAAACTCTGGCTGCAGATAAACGAGCTTTAATGAAAAAAATGAGTACGTGCGTCACAAGTTCAGCTGTATGGTTACGCTGTTCGTTTTTTATCACTTTAATAATTAAAGGTAAGTTGATTAAGTTTTTATTATTCATTATATGTTAGAATGGGTAAAGTAATATAGAACAATTCTGATAAACTGAACAATAGAATATTTATTGAATGGCTCTTGCATACATGCCTTCTTTGACGTGGCATAAGAAGGCATAATTTGCATTATATACAAATCACATTTATGTCCAAAGTACTCTAAATGAATGTTTAATATAGGTTAAAAAATAAGATAAGAAAATTGTCTATATAGGGTTAAATTCCTCCATTCTTTTTATTTTTTCAGACATGGGACAAATTAGTTAGGTATGATCGTGGTTGAAAATATTTACACAGTGGATTCCTTCTACCACGTCTGCTGAGATTTCTTCGCAAAGACGGCATAAAAAAAAACACTGCTTGGAGCCGTGTAAAGGAAGCCTATCAGTGGCCAACACAAACGCTGGGCACCAAATGTCATCTGTGGGTACTACCGCTGCACTTTTGAAGGTTGGTTTATGGGAGGGAAGAGGGCGTTAGTCCATACATCATGTCACCCACGCTATTTCTGTAAGGTGGACCCAACAAAACGCAGAAAGGGAAAAATGTGCCTACCATACATTACGTAATGTAGTGCACTTGTTGCTCATAACGCGATGGACCTATCTGTGCCACAACCCCATTTGAGAGATCAGTCTTGTTCAGAAGAAGCAGCAAGCTACGAGTATCATAATATGGAGGAAACAGGTGGGTCATCTATGCTGCGCGCCGTCGACCCCATCAGGGAAATTACACTAACAAAGTCCAATGTCAACCTGCTTATTTAAAGCTTGAAGCAGCGGGGCTTACTTACTACGCGACGAGAGCGTTATAACTTCTCAGAAGAAGCGGCATCGCGCCTATTCATTGTTGTTCACTCTTAGAGATGGGTTGTGATACTGCCATGCATCAGAGGACTCTTCAACACCTGACTAGCAACTCATCGACGGTTCATCTAAAGGCCTCAATGCTGCCTTGTTTTAATGCACAACGCAAATCAGCAGGCCTCGATTCTTCTGGTTCATCCATGGCACATGATAGAAGAGTACCAGAATGTCAAATCCTGCTTGTAGCACATCCAAGTGTTGTTCAAGTTGTTGGAGGCAAAGATCAAAGCAGGAGTAATTGTGAGGCCTCTGACAGCGTTCTTGATTTATTTATTTTAGGAGCCAATCTGGCAATTACCTACTTAGGCATAAGTCACCGTAGTCACGACAGCCTAGTACTAGGCTACATAAAATAACAATATGCAAAAAAAAAACAATAAGTGAAAAAAGGGAAACCACCAGGAAGACCGCTCCGGCGTCGGAAGAAGGCCCGCCTCCTCAGGGGCAGGAACGTGCAACCTACCAAAAAAAACCCTGTTAAATAAAGTGGAGGCCAGCCTCCTCCCAAAAGTCAGTGCACGAAAACTTCCAGAGTACAAGGGACAAGCGAATTTTTAAATTTTATTTATGAGCCCATCTGGCGACTGCCTTCTTGGGAATTAGGGGACAAGCAGTAGCGACCCTGCTCATCTCGGTACCGGAACAGGTAGAGTAGGCGAAGATCACCCAGACTGGGACATTCAACAAGAATCTTTCGAAAAGTCTGGGGAACAACAGTCTTCACAGTAGGGCGCTGGCGAGCGCTCCATCAAATGGCGGTGCCTCCCGCGTGTGCCCAATTCGGAGACGACAGAAAGCAGCTTGAAGCCGTCGCGGCATTGGGGGGATAGGTCCATGGGAACAGTCACGGCGAAATGGCATGCAACTTTAGGTTCCCCTAGACCGTCTCTCATCTTCTTTGTCAAGCAGCCTGGAGATATGCCCGTATTCCTGCTATGTAATCGGTGTGAGGAAGAGCGAAACGCTGGCTTGGTCATCCAGTCCTCGCCAACTCTTTGTCGCCCTCATTCCCAGCAATTCCTACATGTCTAGGAACCTAGCAGCAGATAATCTTGACATCCACCCTCGCAACAGCGTGACGTCACAGATATCGCGAACCAGGGGATGCGGAGATTCCAATGCCCCGAGAGCACTCAGGGCGCTGTGTGAGTGGCGATAAATCACAATCCGGTATCCGAACCGGGCACGTCGCGTAATCTCCCGTACCGAGCGGTGCATTGCAATCAGCTCGACCATGAAGACACACACAGAGCCCTGCTGACTTCAAACAGAGGGGATACGGCGTGGAAACCGACCCCTCTTGGGACTTGGAGCCATCCGTATACACGGGCGACACCGGCAGGAAAGCTATACCTAGCTCTCGAAGGAGTTTCCTGTTCCTAGGTTTAAGGTATGACTGGCGTCTCTCGGCGGCATAGGCACCGTCGTATCAGCTGCTAATGCAGTGAGCTGTTGGCGACTGAGGGAGGTGCCGGGCTCGCACGTACAGGCGAATAATGGATGTACACGGCGCAGAGCGAGTGACATCTCCCCAGCATCGACAAGCAGGCTCTCAATGGGGTAAGTGCGGAAGGCACCAACAGCGTTCCTGAGATACTGCGAGGTTGATCGAGCAGCTTCGAGGACAAGCTTCATGTTTCTATGCAAAGATTTCCTCGGAAACCACAAGTGAGAGAACTATGTATTGGAAAATCGTTGACAACCTTGTCGACACGTACCGGAGCATGGGCTGACATGTACTACCTGCCCACATTGAGTTAAAAGAAAACATGGGAGACTACTCAGAAGAACAAGATGAAATATTTTACCAAGATGAGGAGCGCTACAAAGGAAAGTGCAAGGAAAGAATAAGACTATATATGGAACCTTTTGCGTGAGTGAACTGAACTACAATGGCATTTCTTGTACACAAACTTTTTTTGATTAAACTATATCGCTAGAATTTTTTAACTCTTTATCAACGCTCTGCATCACTGAACTATATTAACATAATACAATTATATCCTATTCGTTTCCTTTTGATTTCCATAATAATCGTGTTAACATCAATTAAAATTATACTTGGATTATATATTTGATTTAAATGATAGTGTGAAAAACCCTTAAATTAATAAGCAGAATGGAAAACAGATCCAATCTAAACTCAGAACCGTTATCTGAACTTGGTCACTTCTCATTTTTTACTTATTTACGCCCCCCAAAAGTAAAAAAATAAGTTTCAACTTGATTTTCTTTTAATTAATAACCCTATATGGCGACTGCATACAGGGGCATAGCTCGCCGGACGCAATTAAGACTAATAGTAAGCTACAATAAAATTAAGTAAAAAGCACCAACTCCCCCCCCCAAAGGAGCGGAACTGTGGAGTCACCACCCACACCAGTCAAATAAAATGGAGGTCAGCCTCCTTCAAAAAGTCAATCCACAAGTATGTGTGCATGAACTCGTCCCGGGACAAGTAACGTACGTGAACCCCTTCAACAAAAATGCGCCGAAGAGTCTGTGAGACAACGCAGTCGCCGCAATAAGGTGCAGGTACGCGGTCCATCAAATGGCGGTGCGTCCCACGAGTGTGCCCTATTCGGAGACGACAGAAAGCAACCTGAAACCGTCGTGGCAGTGGGGGGAGGGGTCAATGGGAACACTCGCGGCGCAATGGCACGGGACCGTTAAGTTCCACTCGGCCGTCTCTCATCTGATTCTTGCCATGTAGTCGGTATGAAGAAGAGAGAAACGCTGGACTGGTCGCCCAGTCCTCGCCGTCTTTGGCGCCCTCATTCTGCCCCATTCCTACATGTCCAGCAGCAACCCAGCGGAAGATAATCTCGACATCAATCCGAGGTAGGAGAAACCGTGGCGGCACAGAAGCCGCGAACCATGAGTACCGAGATTCCAATGCAATGAGAGCACCGAGGGCGCTTCTCGAGTCGCTATAGATCACCGCGACCAGGTCTCCTACCTGGGAATGCAGCCTTATTCCCCGCAATGAACGGTGTATTGCAACCACCACCTCGAACGTCAAGACCACAGGTCGTGGTAGTCAAGATGACTTCAAATGGTAGAAAAAAAAAATTAAATATATTTTATTATCTTGATACATCCATCCGCTCATTCTTCAATATATTAGACAATACAATTTTTTTTCTTAAAAATACGAGATAACCGCAAAAATATTACCACGCGAAAAATACCGCTAAAACTTTCTTATAGCCCTAACTAGTGACTAGGATCATTAATACTTAACCCCCCCTCAATACGGGGCTTAGTTATAGGTTCATTTCCAATCATTTTGTTTATTTTTAAAGTAAAAAAAAAAAAAAAACGAAAACATCCCGCCCGGAAACAATCGGAAAAAATAATATATAAAGGAAATACAAAATCCACTAAGTCCTCACAAAAAAAGGAGACTACTTGGAGCGCTAGAATTAGGAGAGGACACACAAATCTGCCAAACTTTCCAGGCCATTCCCATGTGAGGCGAAGCACCTTGCGGGATACCGACAATTCAACACGACACACACACTAAAATCACGCACGAAAACAAAGCGCTTTTTTTTTTTTGCAACGAGGGTCCCATTAAGACGACGAACAGACCTCATTTCCCCCTATATCCGAACAGGTCTAGTTAATCCCCAAGAAAAAGGGGAAAGGGGGGGGGGGGTTGAACCAACCAACTACTCTACCAGCCATCCACTTTGAAGCAACCAACATAAGGGGTAGGGCATCACAATGGAGAAACATCTTCCAGCAATCAACCAAGTTGTGCTACCTAAATTAGTTATGGCTACTAGTCGATTGGTAAACCCCTTTGGGATCAATTTAGCCACGCTTAAAATGACCGGTGCCTCAGGTGCCCACCGAGCCAGGCACCGGAATTCACCAAGGGTCTACACTAAGACCAGCGCCTTCTCCCAGTGGAGGAGAGAAAGAGGAAGGAAGGGGGTGGATAAAAAAAAGAATGAAAATGTTCATGGCGAAAAAGATTGGAATAACAAACCTTGTCAACCTTTCCACGAAGGGGTTCGTACAAAAATCGTCTGGAACAGCCCCAAGAAGACAAATGAACCTATCCTTAAACACAAATTGAATCACTTAAACTAAACAAACGTGAAAAAGCGCGCGAACAAAATATTATCGCGTGGTGGCTCCAGTCCTCGACAATGGCCACTGATGTCAACAGACTACTTTGGAAAATATTCGGTGCTTGTCCTTCAGGTGCGTTTGAAGGTTATCCTTACGCGAAAAGCCCCTGGAACAAACGTTGCACAGGAAAGGCTTCTCGCCCGTGTGAGCCAGAAGATGTCTGCTCCACTTAGACTTGTCAAGAAACTGCTTCTTGCAGTAGGGGCAGGAGTACAAACGGGTCCCTCGGCGAGAGCGTCGACCCTGTTCATTCGGAAGCAGAGGCTGAACAAGTGGGTGGGGGAGTGGGGGCGGCCGTAGGCCCTCGTCCAAATTGCCGAAGAAATGGGTGGAGCCTTCTTCCGCTACCTCTAAAACCACTTCAACGGCAGCCTCCAATCTTCCCTGCGATGAAGAGAATGCCCACATGAATCACTACTCGGCGGTTGTCTTCAAGATCGCATCAATCTAGGAACAGCCCCAACAAATCCCTTGCCGGGCCATTTTTAATTCCACCGCAGAAGCGACAAACGGCCGGAAACAACTGTCTACGAAACGTTGTCAAAGACTACGGAAAGAAAGCGACAACGAGACACTAAGTAATACCAGGAGGGATAGACGCTCAAGAACAACTACCAAATACTCATACGAATGCTCAAGTTGAGAAAGCAGGTTAAAGATTAAGACTCCTATATAGACGATATGGCGGGCAGAAGAGGGCGTAAAAAGCTTTACAAAATATAATTATAGTCGCCATCGTCATTCCTTCAATAAAAACTTGCAATAAAAAGTAATAGCAATCTGCATGCCTCCATTGCTTGAAAATCAAACATCTTTGCTGTTTTTGTATTTTTAAACAAACATGAGCATTTGTAACCAGAATGCTCTTAAAAAGTTTTAGAATAGAAAGCGATGAAATGAAACTACGATGGAGGATACATGGTGCAACTTAAATGAGTACTGAGGGTACGTAACTCCCCTAATCCCAGACAAAAAGCGGCAACCTTTAAGGAATAGAACAAACCCAACGAAATGCCCATGAGCACCGCCAATTCAAGACCAAATCTTTTTAAAAGGGTTCAACACCTTATATGAAGCCTAATCGCATCTAATTAATGCAAATATAGGAAAAATGAAGATGAAAAAGGTTAAAGTAAAGCCCAACCCTCCATGAAACAATGGAAACCAGGAAGAAATATGGTTAAAAAAAGTTCAAGCACCTTACAGGCAACTGGCAACCAGGACACAGCTGCTAAAATTATAAAACACTTATTTTCAGACTACTTAAAAAGAAAAAAAAGCTACAGCCTTGAGAGGTCAGAGCATGCAAAAACAAACTATCAAGAGACCCGCCTCCAAATCGATCACACCGCAATCCGGGGGCAGAAGACCAGGACTAGGGATTGGTGATAAAGAGAGCAAACCCGTCCTGTCGCGGTACTGGGACAGATATCGCACAAGGAGTTCCCCTAAGACGGGGACATTCAACCAAAAGGTGCCGTGCAGTTAGGGCGACCGAACCCAGCAAAAAATCTTGCATCCACCCGGCACTAGCAGCAGCAGGGTCACTCTGCGCCTTTTGAGTCATTATAAATCACAATAGCCCCCTGACGCTCGGAAGAGCCCCGCCGGCTTCAAACAAGGTCGCTAACTAGAGTCGCGTTCTCTCACTTATTCTGATTTATGACCTTCATAACTTTCAATAATTCCCGGACTAACCTTGGGAGGACCTTGACAATTATATTATTCGAAAGAGAATGTAAAACAACATAAAGGTTTAAAATTTCGTTAGAATCGGCATAGTTAATATTATCAAAACAAAAAAGTAAAACGGGGATCGACATGGAGTTGTCCACTGGCACAACTCCAGTCTGACACGAAGGGCGCGCTAAGAAATTCAACGCAATATTCTCGGTGTTGTAGAAGCGTTGGGAGGATTCAGCGGTGGCACCTTTCAAGGCTAGTGTCCTGGGCAAAACCAGCTATGCCACAGGCCCGACAGCCACGTCAAGCTCTCGAAGTTTCCTTTCCCTAAATTTTAAGAGTATAATTGTAGTCTCGCGGCGACATAGGTACCATCGTGATCGACCGCAGATGAAATGAGAGCTGTTGGCGAGTGATGGAACGCTGGGCTCGGTGTGCAGGCTCATAATGCATTGTACGGCGTACTGCAAGAGACTTCTCACCAGCAAGGACAACGGGGCTCTAAATGGTACATGCGGAAGGCATGAAGGTACCCTTCACCAAATAGGAAACAGTGTTGTGGATCGAACCCACCTTCTGCAATTTACGCTCGGCTGCAGAGGGATAGAACTAGCATCTGTAGTCGAGATTAGAACCATAGCTAAGTGCTACCCACAAAGGACTGCCTCGCAGATAGCATTTTCTAGCCAGGTAAATAAAACATGCGATGGAGTGGAATTCGGTAAAGCGAATTCCACGGATGGCATTCGTTGTGCTAGAAATAAGCTAATCTAACATTAAGCAATTTCGACATCGACACGAAAAAAATTGGGTGGAAAGGAAGGGTAGCCATTCGCCAGGAAGTTAGTCTACCTTCCAGTCAAATCCTGTTGAACTAAGTGTCGAAGCATGGAGTATAGGATATCTATCGTCTGGGTCAGGTAAGGTATACGTACAAAAGGCGAAGCCGGAATGCATTTCACTTAGCATTCCACACTACATGGAAAAAACGGAGCGAAAGGCGTGCAAAAAGACCATACATTCGTGAAATAATAGGCAGCCCCGCGTCGATGAAGGTCCCGGAGAAATCAACGGCCACATCGACTCATCCACCGATATAGGGAGGTCGGTCATTTCCTCGAATGCGGACCACCGTCCCAGAGGCACGCAGCATCGAAGCGGCAGTAGTCTGGCCAAAACCCGAGTGCATGCGGAGAGCAGGGCACATACGCCGAAATTAGAGGAAGGTATATCTTTTTATACTACTGTTTAAAAAGAAAACTAGCAAAACACTGAAAAAGACGAACGCTCAGATGCCTGATATGAGTCCACCTTCCCAGGGCTAGAAAATGAAGATGGCCCATGACAGTGATGTAAGAATTCATCCACATTTACACCAAATGAAAGAATTGGAACCACATCGGATATAAATTGCACATCCAACTGCCCGGCCCCCATCCCGTGGCATTGGGGTCGCAAACCCTTATACCACGGAAGAGTGGACACGAGGGAAGCACTCAACATGGTCTCCTCAAGGTAGATAGCCAGACTACGAGGCACGGGAGGGGACTGCCTCAGCATAATCCCCACTTAACTTGAAGCCCCAACCATTCCAGTTAAAGAAAATGTTTTTGAGGTCTAGTTAAGGGCAGCAGAGGTCATCTTCAAGGGTTTTCACCTCTAGATCTCATGGAAAACAAACTTCCGATGACTTAGTTAACTGCGCGCACAAGGTGATGTCGGGATACCCTCGTCCTTGTTACTATACTCCTTTCGGTTACCTTCAACAACTCGATGGAGGCGGGGGTCGAGGTTATACAGCCAGCAGTTATACTAGGGTGCCACCTTGTGGATTGGGGATGAAGTCTGCAGAGTTCAGGTAGAGTGCGAGAGCTTCGACGCCAATGGGACTGGATGGGCTAAGAACGGAGTCGCCTTCTTTTTAAGCCCGAGAAGTAGAAAGCGCCTGGTCGCGCAGACCGTGGCCGTACCAAGTCCTTGGCCCTCTAAATAAAATTCGCTCTGCACCCTGGACGATCAGGACTTCCTTAGAGGAAGCAGGGTGCAACACGACACAATTCACACACAATGGCGTACACGAAACAGCGCTAGAACAATTTGCACATATTTCGCGTTGACCCGACTTCGCACATCTGCAGGGCCTTTTGGTGTGGCGGCGGTAATGCCACAACAACAATACCAACCGCCACGCACTGACTAGGTGCAATTCGAGATATTGTACCGCCCTGCAGGCCCAGGAAAACATATTTCATGTCATCCAAAGGCATTTATTTTAAACTTCTAACGGCCACTAACAAAGGTACAAACAAAACTATTTTCTAGGCTAATTTAAAAGACAAAAAAAAAAGCATGCCCATGCGTCGGAGGTAGGCCCTCTCCCTCAGGGGCACGAAAATGAACCCAACACCCAAACTACAATGCCGAACCAGTCAAGAGTACAAGAAACAAGCAGTAGCGAGCCTGTTGTTACATATAGGCCCGAACAAGGCCCTCGAATTAAATATGATAAAAATGTCCTAGAGTAAAAATCCTTCCACCATTCCACATCTCTGCTACCAAATCGCACTAATACTCAAATGTTGATAGATCAACAACACTTTGGGTGACCACGGTGCATAAAGACAAGTGATTCATCGCGGATAATATTCCCTTCTAACGAGGGAATTAATTCAATTGAACAGGATAATTCGCTCCTTATCCACAAATGCTGTTTAACGAACCGACACAATTTTTCATGATTCAAAACAATGGCAATATCATCAATTCATTTACCCAATTTATCAATATACAAATACATCCAAGTGGCAGGAATTTTGTAAAATGGAGGTCAATAGGTGTTGGGTAACAGTGTTACTCAAGGGACATTTCAACGAACCATTTCTAAGGTCAATTTATGCCCGAACGTTATTATACTCGTAAATCACAAAACCATTTAAAGAAAATGGGTATAAAAGTAGACTACAGTTGCCAAATTCAACATAGGGAGACCATTTGCACCTGGTATACCTACGGGACGTCTCCTGATCCTCAACAGCGATGGTATCCAATAAGCCCGGGCTCTTCTTGGAAATGGGAAAGCAAATCACGATGAAGGTACCGGATAACTCAACGGCCACATCGATTCATCCACTGATATAGGGAAGTCAGTCATTTCCTCAAATGCGGACCACCGTCCCAGAGCCACGCAGCATCGAGGCGGCAGTAGTCCGGTCAAAACCCGAGCGCAGGGCACATACGCTGCAATCAATCTACAAACTCGGTCGGGGGGGGGGGGGGGGGGGTCAAACACCGATTTAGCGTCAGCTTTATAGATTTGTTAGGTTCCTTTTAACCCTCCTTTTCGTATCACCCCCCCCCCCACACTCAATTATTACTGGATAATCTTCCTTTTCTTGATATAACCCCCGACCTCATTTCTTTCTTAGACGCAATCAAGGCTGAAAGAATATCCCTTACCCCTTCATTTCCTCTCGTAGGGCGAGAACGCCCCTCCCCTCTCTTCCTTCGAGACCCAACACTTCAATTTTATTTGGCAATCATTGCCACCCTCCACCTTTTCTGCTGCCTTAGACTCATCTTACCGGAAACCCCCGCTGTAGTAGGGCCAAGACGCGTCGCCTCTCGCTCGTTTATTGCACTAGTTCATGGATTTGAACGCCTAGATACCGGGGTTAGATTCTTATCGAGGGCAGATATCACCTTCCCGTCCTATCACGGCGGCAAGTTCCATCCATACATACCTGATCACAACACCGCTGTTTCGTTCACCTCCGTCCTTTCACGCACGTAGCACTTGCGTGTCCCTGAAACCCACCGAAGGGGCTCTTCCATACCGATTCCACTGGCGTGGGAGGAAGAGTCCCAAATGCTAGCTGGTTTATAGCCCCTCCCCCAACCCACACAACGAGGACTGGCTTTAGATGCCCAAGAGTTGGTGGATTTCCTTATCAGATCTTGACTCCAGTTAGAAGTAGGGGCGGGGCAAATCTAATGGGTTGAAGAATAAGTTCTTGCGGTTTTATCAAAGTTATTCATTACCATTAACAATTTTAGAAAACCTTTATTTTTAATTGATAACAATATGCAATTTAATCAATAATGTATTCTCCGTTGTTATTTAATTCTTCTTCCCAACGTTCAACTAGTTTTTCGATGCAATTAAAAATCTCAAAGTCAAAATCTCTGGATTTTGACTCGAAGAATTCGTCTAACCAGGTTCTTAATTCCACATCAGTATTGAAAGAAACGCCACGCAAATTGTTGGAGCGATCGAAACAGATGGAAATACGATGGAGCCAAGTCTGGCGAATATAGAGGATGCGGCAGGATTTCCCAATTAAGCGTTTTGGATGGCGTCTTTTGTCCTATTGGCAATGTGAGGACGAGCATTGTCGTGTTGCAGAAGGACTCCATAACGTCGATGAGGTCGCTTTTCACGAATAGCTTCGGCGAGTCGATGCATTTGTTGAACGTAGAGTTCTGCATTGACAATCTCGTTCGCAAGGAGCTCATAAAGAATGCCTTCACAATCCCACCACACACACGCAACATCGTCTTTCGTGGATGAAGTCCTTGCTTTAATCGCGGAAGTGGTTTTTTATTGGGGCTAAGCCATTGTTTCCGATGGTCCATGTTGTCATAAACACACCACTTTTCGTCGCCAGTGATGATGGGGTGAAGAAATCTGTCCTTATATCCACGAAGAGACGAGCAAGCAAACCTGCGGGCATCGTGGAGCGTTGAAGTTTGTTGCTTTATCTCAAAGCGTGCGGAACCGATGAACCGAGTTTATGAACTTTCCCCATCGAATGAAGGTGATTCACTAGTTTTCTGATCACACGCCAATTGTACAGCTGATTCTCTAGTTGATTTACGAGGATTTTCATGAAGAAGGTCGTTCAATCGATCTTCATCCAACTTAAAGGGGCGACCAAAATGTTCTTCATTAAAATGGAAATGATCGTTTTTCAAACGTGAAAACCACCATTGAGCTGTCCTTTCCTATAAAGCATTTTCTCCGTACACAGCAAAAATATCACGACGAGCTTTGGCTGCGTTTGCATTGTTCCCTTCTCCATTGAAAATGAATAAGTGTCGAAAATGCGCCTTTCTTTCAACTTGACATTCCATTTTGAGGGTACAGAACAAAAATTAAGTTAACACAACTTTTAAGTAAACCGCAATGACATCATTCAACTTCAAGACGTAGCCTAAGCGAAAACCTAATAGTCTACGCTGTTAAGAGACGTAGCCTAACCTTTGCAAATTTTGCTCTCATTATTTATTAGTTTCTTAATATGTGCACAAATCACGTCAACTAAACTTAAATCAACACAACATTAAAAAAACCCGCAAGAACTTATTCGTCACCTAATAATTAACCATTTAAACGACAGCGATTCGTAATTTATTGAGGTAGAAAAAACCGGCCGACAGGTCAAATATTCATTTTCCTTAGTCACACCCAAAGAAGCTATGTAGACATCACGAACGAAATAATGCCATTCGAAATTTATGTGTACAAAACTGACTCCATATTAACGCACATGTGATATGACCCCCGCAACCTACTCAAACCTAAATACTGAGGTGGATCAGCCCCATTAGCTCCCCAGAACAAGAGACAAAAGGGAAAAATGTTAAATTATATAAAATTGGAAAGTCAAGTTAAAATCCAAACTTCATGTGACCCAGACGTCAGTTAATTGTGCCAATGGGCCCATTTCAATGTGGAGGAAGTCCTGCGTCAGGATAATGAGTTCCACATTAAGATCAGAATGTCAACCGGTGGCAATCCCGTGGGCACCAATGGGGTGGGGGAGGAGGTAAATTTGTAACGCATTCGGCGGCAGTCAATGAGGGCACAGCCACCGAAAGTAGAAAAATACCCATCTTAATATAAAATAAAATCAAAAACAAAAAAGGCAAGCTTTGGTGACCACGGGGAGACGTAACACTTTCAGACACAGGCGTGGGCTGAACAATTTAAAAAATATTCTTCCCCAAAAAACTAACACGCCGCAAGCTGGTGTACAAAAACCGAGCACCAGTACCAGGGACAAGCTGCTGCAACCTTGCTTGTCACGCACCTAAGCGAGTGCGTCCGATACGGAAACGACACAATTAACTTTATACCACCGGGAATTGGGGAGTAAACCCACAGAAAAAGTACGGCGCGCAATGACACGTAACTTTAATTTCCCGAGCGCCGTCTCCCACCTTGTTTGTCACGCAGCACGAAGGAGCGACTCGATTCCTGTTCTGTTGCCTTGCAAAACTTACTGCGAACCGGGCACGGCACTCAATCTCTCGTACCTAGCGGTATATTGTAACCAACTCAGTCGTTAAGACAGATACAGCGAACGGGAAAGACTGCCACTAGCTTCACACACAGGGGGGGTGGGGGGGGGGGGCAAGTCGATTTCCGACAAATGCGTACACCGACACGACTCCACTCACTGTAACACTGCAAATTCCAAGAAATTCAACAGCAATACTGCCGGTGTTGTAGAAGTTTTGGTTGCAGAGGCGAGGCGACAAATATTCCGAAGTGCTATCCTCCAGGGTGGCGACTTAAGAAGAACTAGCGGCCTGAGAGTTACTCAAACTACCTATCGGGCATTTCTAGATCTAAACCTGAAAAAGCTTAGGACAAGATTGGTGTTTCCCATCAGCATATAGTCGATATTGGTCGCGGACGAAATGGGAAGACGCTGAAACAGCGCGACGTAAAGGAAGTGGCATTCCGTAAGCGTCGACATGGTCTCAATTGGAGATGTGCGGAAGGAATCAGTCGCCAAATTGAGACTGGTGTGGTGGATCGAAACCATCGTCCACAATGGTGTTCAGATGAGTACAACTCACATGTGTAGTCTGTCTAGCTTAGAACAAAATAGCAGTAACAGCTCAAACCGTTAATAATTTCAGCACCGTAAGGGCTGAGCGCCACAAGACCGAAGAATATCCAAGGCCTGGGGTAAGCGAGACTAAGGCTGCGAATTTGCTCCTCCAAGAGGAGTCCCGAAAGAAAAGAGCAAAGAAATGAAGCGACTAACGCGTCCAGGTCAGCTCCATTTAGGAGCAGGTGTCGGGGTGACCTTGAAGGGGGAAAAAGTGCATCAGATTGGTCGTCTTGGCTACACCCATACAAACAACTAAATGGTGCGTTTCGGCACAATGAGAAGAAGTGGTTCAAAGCCTATTGGAGCCAGCGTTCGATGATAGGCATCTGAACGGCGCAAAGATAAAAAAAAGGTCGTCTAAGGAGTAACAACAAGGAAAGAAGGTACCTTACGAAACCTTACGGTCCATTCAAGGAGGGTACCTTTGGACTAGCAATCGAGCGGGCACATGGCTGCTCAATTGTTTTGCGTCCCTAAACGGCCACTTTTCAAGACCCTGTCTAGTCTTGACTTGAACTGGTCAACAGATTCACTGTTGACAACTTCAACTGGAAGTGCGTTCCACTTGCCGCAGATACTGTAAGTGAAAAATTTCAACACAGATTGCGGTTGTAACGCTTCAGTTCAAGTTTGAAGCCGTGATTGCGCGTTCTGTTCTCACTCAGTGTGAAAATATCCCGGTAGTCAACATTGTCGAACCCTCGAAGTATTTTGAAAACCTCGATGAGCTGACCACGCAGTCTACGGGTTTCCAGCGAGAACAGATCTAATTCCCTTAGTCTATCCTCATAACTTTTATGTCGGATAGAGGGAATCAGCTTGGTTGCCCTGGCTTGTACGCGTTCCAATCTCGCGATGTCCTTTCGCAATGAAGGACTCCAAAATTGTACGGCATACTCCAGGTGCGGTCGGACAAGTGAGTTGTACAAGCACAGTACAATCTCCTGGTTCCGATAACCAAACTGGCACTTAATATAGCCTAGCATCCTTTGGGCCTTTTTCTCCGCCTCAATGCAGTTTCGAGAACTTGAAGGAAAGCGCGGCGATGACATTTACGGGCATCAAGTGATTCTAACGCCTTACCCATTAGGTTAGCAAAAGCCCCAACCAGTAGAATGAAACAAACGACCGGGTTACTAAAATTAATTCTAAGATTTTGTCACAGCATCAACCAACGAGGCAGTATCCATTTAGTAAAAACAACAAAATTTAAGAAAAAAAATCAATATTGACCGAAGATCTAACAGGCAACGTAGGAATCAGCTCTTCAGGTCAATATTCCTTCGGGCGTAGCTTATGCAACGAAATGTCGACTTTCTTCCTACGTCGAGAATTAAACAAAATCCACTACTTTAATTTGCACACAATCATAAATTTGTTAGTACTGTACGAGTTAAGTGGTGTCCAGCCCGGGTTTGTTCTTCTATTTTGGGGAGTATCTCCATTGTTTTGCCTTTCTTTCTTCAGTTTTTGTTTGACGCCAGTTCTTTTTGTTTTCTATGGATTCTCTTATTTTCTTTGGATTTCAACCCCGAATCTCATCATTCATTTTTTATCCTTTACTTCAGTGGTATTTATTCCTAGATTTTCCAATGAGTTAGCGCAGTACAGCACCAATATTCTTGCTTCCAATCTTAAAGGTCACAAGCGGGTTCGTCTGTTAGACATTCATGGTTTAATAATATATAGGTTAGAAAAATTGCATGTACAATAGCATAGCTGGAAACATGCGTAGTAGAAGAGGGAAAGGCATCAGCTAACTGGATTTTCTCATAGGCATATTTATCTTTGGCTCTTTAAACATCCTATTTGATCACATAGCCTATATTAAAAAATACTCGTATCCTTGAAACATGGTTAAATTATTCATCCACTTTTTTGCTTTCTCTCCTTTGTTAAATACTATTGGTCCTATCATTAAGATAATGTAGAGGTAGGTTGGTAATTCGTCAAGAATTTTCAACTTATTATTAGTTTCCATTTTTAATAATGCCCTTAGCGTTTGCGTTATCTTTCACCGAGGTGGCAGTGGTGCCGAAAGGGCATGTAGTCTTGATATTATGCGGGGCCTCCTGGCTTCAATGAGCTATCTTGCCCTAAATTATGACAAGCGTCTCATATTACATAGATCCCTTTAATGAAAATAAGTTGCACCATCCACCCACTTTTTTTTATGTTGCTGACTGACGGCCGCCAAAGAGGCTAAGGCGGTAAAAAAAAACGTAATAAAGATTATTCATAAGAAAAAGGTAAAATAAAAGCCAATTAGAGCCTCTCGGGTCAAGCAAGCCATCAACCAATTAAAAAAAGAATGGAGCGCCACCCGCCCGCCACCTTACAAATATTCGATTAGACAACTCAGGGCAGCAGGAGCCCGTCATCCTTCACCAGGACAAGTAACGCACGCGAAGCTCCGCCATACTAATAAGATTAAACTAAAGAGTGAGTGGGGGGACCGAGCGTTCTTGACGAAAAGGCTCACTCGAGTGCGTCCATTTCAGAGACGACCTAAAATGACTATGCCGTTAAAATAAAAGGAAGATACCATCGCGTGTCCCAGAAAGGAGGGTTCATTTCGAGCTTGAATAAATCTACCCACAAAATTATGCAAAAGGAAGTCCACATATTCCAAAAACTGCAATACACGAACCCGTCCCAAGTAAAAGGAATGGGTAATATGCGGCGAAAATTCCCCAGAATGGGACATTTGACAAGAATCTACCTAGCAGTATGGTAAACCATGCAGTCATCACAATGAAGTGAAGGAGAGCGCTCAATCAGATGGAAGTGCGTCCCGTGTGTGTACCCTATTCGGAGGCGACATAAAAGGACCTACAGCCGTCGAGGTATCAAGAACTTGTTACACGGGAAAATCCAAGGCGCAATAACACGCATTTCGAGGTTGCCGTGGTCCGTCTCCCATCTTATTTGCCATGCAGGTCGAATAGTTGAGCTGATTGCTGCCATGTAGTCAGTGGGTAGAGAGCAAAACACTTGTCCGGCGCAGTTTTGCTGCCTCAACAGCACGCTCATTTAGCGCAATTCATTCATATGCAGTAACCCCCTAAAAAGACAGCCTCCACATACTCCCAGCACCCGTTGAGTAACGGGTACTGCGAATAAGCGGGCGGGCGGGCGGGGGGGGGGGAGTTTCCAACGCCTCAAAGGTATTTCGGACGCTATGAGTGGCGTTAAATCACAATCGATTCTGCAGAAGATAATCTCGATATCTGCCATGCTTGCCAAAAGTGTGGCGTCACGGATATCGCGAACCAGGAGATTAGTAGATTCCAATGCCCTGAGAGCACTCAGGGCGCTTTGAGAGTCGATAGAGATCAGAATTCGGTCTCGGAACCGGGCACGTCGCGTAATCTCCAGTACCGAGTGGTGTATTGCCACCAGCTCGGTCGTGAAGACAGACGCAGCGCCTTGCAGAGCCCCGCTGACTTCAAACCGAGGGGATACGGCGTGGAAGCCGACCCCCTCCGACTTGGAGCCATCCGTATACAGTGGCATGGTTCCAGCGTGACACGAAGTGTGCTCCGAAAAGGTCGAACACAATACTCTCGGCGCTGTACAAGCTTTGGGAGCAGAGGCGTGGCGACAAATAGCCAAATGTGGTACCCTCCAGGGTGGAGTCCTAGGCAGAACCAGGCGAACCACTCGGTCGAGAGCTATACCCAACTCTCGAAGGAGGTTCTCGACCCTAAACCCAAATTGCTTAGGGTATGACTGGCGTCTCTCGGCGGCATAGGCACCGTCGAAATCAGCTGGGAATGCAGTGAGAGCTGTTAGCGATTGATTGAGGCGCCGGGCTCGCGCGTGGAGGGAAATAATGCAGTGTACACGGCGTAGAGCGAGTGCCATCTCCCCAGCATCGACCAACAGGCTTTCAATGGGGGAAGTGCGGAAGGTACCGGTCGCAAGGCGAAGGCCGGTGTGGTGGATCGAGTCCACCTTCTGCAATAAACGATCGGCTGCGGATGCATAAAACTCGCATCCGTAGTCGAGCTTCGAACGAACAAAGGATCGATAAAAAAGTAAGGCAGTAGCCCTATCAGCGCCCCAAGCGCTGAACGTCACGGAACGGAGAATATCCATGGCGCGGGTACAAGCTGCGAATATGAGCCTCCCAGGTGAGGCGTCGGTCAAATACAAGACCAAGGAAACGGTGCGATTCAACCACTTCCAGGCGTTACACATTAGGAGGGGTCAGAGTGGATCAGTGGATAGCGGCAGAAGTGCACCACCTTAGTCTTGGCCAAGGAAAACAGAAAACTGTGCGCCTCGGCATAGCGAGAGACGCGGTCCAATGCTTGTTGGAGTCGACGGTCCAGGGTTGGCATCTGGGACGCGCCAAAAGAGATCGAAAGGTCGTCCACGTAGAACGTAGCGAGAACATCTTCCGGCAGCATTGATGCTCAGGGCAAAGAGTGTAACACTGATGACACCACGTGCCTAAGGGACAACCCCTTCCTGCTACATTGGGCTGGAAAGGGCTACCCCACCGGTGCGCGGAATCGACGATCTCGCAAAAATTCAGATATAAACATTGGGAGGCGTCATCTCGCCCCCATCGTGTGCAGTCTCCATGATACCGTATCGCCAGATCGAAAAACACCGTGGCGTAGTGATGTCTACGAATGAAAGCCTCGCAGAGGGCATTTTCGAGTCGGAGCAGAGCTTCCGACGTGAAGTGGAACTTGCGGAAGCCGCACTGTGCAGAAGACAGATGGCCTCCGCTGTCAAGGAAAAAGAACAGTCTAAGATTTACCAATTTCTCCATCAACTTGCACACGCAAGAGATTAGAAAGATTGGGAAGAAACCGGCCGGAGTAGAGTGATCACTCCCCGGTTTGCGAAAGGCGAGCACAGTAGCGATTCGCCAGGAATCTGGGAGGAGACCCTCCACCCAGATTGTGTTGAACAAATCTAACAGAAAGGCCATGCCTCGATCACCCAGGTGTCGAAGCATGGCGTACGGGACATCGTCCGGACCATGGGCGGTGTCCGCGCACCAAGCAAGAGTGGAACGCTACTCACTCAGAGTAAACCTGTCGTTGAAGGGTTCTCCGCCTCTGGAGGTAGAGTCCAGGCGGCCACATCACGACGCGCATTGAATGCTGGCGGAGTAGCATCCCAACTAGAGAATGCGGTCGCGAAGGATTCCGCCACGGACGCAAGGTCCTGCGAGAACTTGCCCCCGAATCCTTTTGACTCGCCACTACACCTCTGCTAGAGGGGTCTTCCCATTAAGTGAAGACACGTATGCCCGCCAAGAAGAGCGGCGGGTGTGCTTCGAAATATACCGGAACCTAGTCCTAGCCCGAAGAAATTCACCCACAGTGAAATCGGTCGGGCGGCGCTTATAGCGCATGTAGGCATAACGCTTCTGTTTGAGGGCCGTCTCCACTTTGCTGACCACCACGGGAGTGGTCGGAGTGCAAAACAGCCAGACGTTCTAGGGAATAGTAGTCAGGCCCGCGGCGATGAGGTTGCCGGAGAAGAACTCAACGGCCTCATCTACCAACCTAAACTCCTCGAGTGAGATAGAGAATTCAGTCATTTCCTGAAATGCAGGCCGCCGCGCCCGCGCCAAGCACCACCGAAGTGGGCTCTCAGGCGGCAGCGGCCCAGAAAATGATATTTGAATGGGAAATTGATCGCTACCATGGAGGTCATTGACCCCCCCCCCCCCCGCAATCAAAATCAGGCTGTGCATCCGGAGAGCACAGAGATCAATCAAGGCCAGAAAATGAAGCGGTTCTCGGGCAGTTATGCGTAAACTCATCCACATTTAGGACACCTATCTCAAGCTCTTCGATCAGATAGGCAAGGACTTGTCCTCTGGGATAAATTGAGTAGTCTCCCCAGAGAGGATGTCTGCCATTCAGATCTACAAGCATGAAAAGAGCCTCGGCAAACGTTCCACGACGCGGCGGAAGTCCTCCACGTCGAAGTCGGCTGACGGTCGGGTGTACGCGGAAATAAAAGTATACCTCCTGTTAAGGTGCAGCTGCACAGCTACTGCCTGAAAGGAGTTATCGAAAGCGAAGAGAAGAACGGAGACATCATGACGGCTGTAAATTGTACATCCTCCCCCAGGGCCCCATCTCGTGGTGGTGGGATCGCAAGACAATAATACCTCGCGAGGGTGGGCAGGGGGCATGCGCCTAGCATGGTCTCCTGCAAAAAATAGCTACGGGGAATGGGACGAGAAGAGCCTCTGCAGCAACTCCCAGCTGCCCCACCACCCCCGAGTCCACGGCAATTCCATTGAAGGAATATGCCCTCCAAGCCTAGCTCGGAGGAGACGCGGAGGCCCTCTTCGAATAGAAGACCCTCACAGGAATGGCCGTACGCTTCCGGGAGGCAGAAACCCGGGCGCTGTTGGCCGGACAATGCGCTGAAGGCACTGTCGACTTCGACGAGTTATTGGGGGGAGGGTGGGCTCGCCATGCGAGTCTTTCCCTACCTCCGCCTTGAAATTTTAGGCTGGCGTTGCGGCTTCGGAGGATCCACCGTCTCCGAGCCACCCAGCACACCACTAGGCGTGGGCGAACGAGCCGAAGCTCCTTTGTTGGTGTCCTCATTTCGGGGGGCAGCTCTAGAAACGCCGGAAGATGGCCTCATGACTAACTTCAGGCGTGTTGCCTCCAGTGAGTCTAACGAATCGGTCGAGGCGCGTGGCCGTTTCGCTTTCCGGGAGATGGTCACGCTGGGTGAAGGGCACTGTCGACTTCGACGAGTTATTGGGGAGGGTGGGCTCGCCATGCGAGTCTTTCCCTACCTCCACCTTGAAATTTTAGGCTGGCGTTGCGGCTTCGGAGGATCCACCGTCTCCGAGCCACCCAGCACACCACTAGGCGTGGGCGAACGAGCCGAAGCTCCTTTGTTGGTGTCCTCATTTCGGGGGGTAGCTCTAGGAACGCCGGAAGATGGCCTCATGACTAACTTCAGGTGTGTTGCCTCCAGTGAGTCTAATGACTCGGTCGAGGCGCGTGGCCGTTTCGCTTTCCGGGAGATGGTCACGCTGGGGGAAGGGCGGGGAGCCCTGGTTTTAGCCGGGGCTGGGTGTGAACCCTTTGTGCCGCCAGCTTTACCAGGGGAGCGCCAGGAGCAGAGGGTGTCTTTCTAACCATTGAGGAGTAAGACGTCCCAGGCAGCACCGGGCGCGCTTGGACTGAATCCTTTGCCTCCCGAAATGAGAGACGATCCCTCGCCTGAACGGCCAGGATTTCTTCGAAGAAGCGGGGTGCGGCTCTCCGCAATTGACACACTTGGCCACATACGATTTGGACCTATCGTGTGCGGCCTTGGAGCAATTTACAGAGATTTGGGGTGATCCCGACTTTGCACCTCTACATGAGCGATTCCTATGACATAAGGCATGACAATAATAGCACCGCCGTGCTAGTGGCACGAATGCCTTTACGCGGTAGCGGTACCAACCGGCACGCACCGACTCAGGGACCTTGTCACAGTCGAACGTGACGAAGTGTAGGGGTGGGTCTCGAAGCTCCTCCCTGTTTGCTCATCACACGCTCGACCTTGACCGCACCATGGTCGGCCAGCTCTAGTGATATCTTCTATGGAATAGTCCACGAGCTCCCTCGCATAAACTACTCCTTTCACAAGTTCATGGTAGATTTCAGCGAGACTCACAGGCATGTCATCAAGTGTCCGAATGCCACTAATCATGGCCGTTTCGAAGGAAATCGACGCATTCGCCAACAGGCTCCCGTCCGAGAAACGGGTTACCTTCAGCTCTCTACCAATCACGATAGCTAAAACTCTCCTCTGATGGTTCATTTTGCCCTTAGCTAACACAGTGCCATCAGTCGAGCGAATAAGTTAGCCAGCGGGCTCGAAAACGCCACCTAGTCTCTGAATTAGGGCACCCCTGTGCCCACAGGCACTTTTAGTCTGTCAGGGACTCCGCACCCGGGGGACAACGGGACCGGACGGGCCTATCTTGGCTTGCTCGCTTACCGAAGTGGCAGCAGACATATCCGTCCCCGCAGATGGAGATGAGCCCAGTCTTTTTTACTATTTAGGAGAGGAGGGCGGGAAATGAACCCTCCTCTCCCCTCTGCCTGCAGGAGCCCCCAGGCCAGATGGATCCGCCTGAGCAAGATCCTTTGCTGAGATGGAGGTCTTGGCTGTCACAGGGGAATCTGCCGGAGGAGGAGATCCCTCATCTCCTTGTAAAGCTTTGCAGACCCGAGTAATTTGATGAGGACCTTACACAGGAGCTGACTCGGGTTCGGTGATTGGCACTGAGCCCATGAAAGGTCCTACGTCTTGGGCTGGGTTGCCTCAGGGACAATGTCCATCTCAGGGGGGGAAGGGGCTCCATGTGGACATCGCCCCCCCCATAACGGGTCTCGTCTTCCCTCCTTCCCTTAAGGGGGTTGGCCCTATCATGCCGATCCCAGTCAATTATGGGCCGCCTGCCTGCTTCCTTGGCATTCTCCTTGTGAGGAAAAGGAGGGACTGCCGCTGGAGCGAAGGAGGGACTGCCGCTGGAGCGAGGGAGGCACCCAAGGGCACCTCCAGAGAAAGGAGTGAGGGGGAATCTCCTACACCCATAGGTAAACGAGAGGAGTAATCCTCCTCTCCCGTAAAAGAAATTTGGAGGGTCCTGTGTGAAAGCACACGAGGCAGGGAAACCTCCATTTTTTTTCGGTGGAGCTGCCCGAAGGTGGCACCGTCGCTGGTGAAAGGGATTAGGGTTTGAGTTTTTTCATTTCATCATTGGGCATGGTGACCCTATTATCTCTACGGGAAGCAAACGCTAATCCCCCCACGCAGTAGCCGGCTCTGCGAGGAGTTTGTATGGGTCCGGCGCCGGCAGAACTAGCTCCCGGCATTTGAGGCCAGGGATGACAGCTCTACCTTGGGCATCTAGTAAAATTGATAGATAATCAAAGGAGAAAGGGGAACTGAGTAAGGTGTGGGTAGGGATGAAGCAGGTTGGTAAAAACCCACCACCCCAGATCGGAGCTCAGGGATGAGGGAAAGTTGCCCTCTCCCCCCTCAGCCCCGATCCGGGATGGATGGGTGAGAGGAAGCTGGTCAGAATCTACCCTGCGAAATTAAAGGCTGACCAGAGAAAGTTGTGGGAGAGGTTGTAGGAGGGTAGAAACACAGGCTGTCAGAAAGGAGAAGAGGCTAAGCTGGGTCTAGACAGGGTGCTGTCCGAGTGAGAGGTATATGGATAAGTCCTCCGATAGCTCTCTCTACCATTAGTAAGGGTCTCAGGCAGAGGAGAGAGTGGGTACGTTGTTGCAGTGTTGACTGGCAATATGCATGTAGAGCTCTTTATCCCCGAGGGGGACTATCAGCATTCCCGCCAATGGGCGGACAACTCACGATGCCACCCGAAGTTGTGTCTGCGCTCACTTGGGGTTTGACCACAGATATGCACTCATTTAAATTGCTTTTATTTCTCAGTAGGGACATACTGATTAATGTGTGATCTGAACAATGGGTATCTCCAGGGTATGAGAGCTGCCATGAAGTCAACCTGAAGGGGAACTCAATCTGGGGATTAACCCCCCCCTTTGTCACTTCATATTCTGTAATCGGAGGCAGTGTTTCCACTGGGATAAGGCATAGTCCGAGAAGGAGGAAAAACCATGTAATGTTTGAATGCAGCCTGTGACTATCAACCTATGACCTGCATGGACCAGGTAGTGTTTGAATGCAGTCTGTGATTATCAAGACGAAAATTTATGATTCACATGACATGTGTCACTCTTTTAACATTTAAATTATTTTTTTTTAATTTCAAGAACTCATCTAGCAACTGCCTACTTGGACATTAGTCGCTTAACATTTAGAAAGCACAAATACATACCAGTATATATGTACAATTTTATCAAAATTTCAGTGTCGCTATAGCCCTTTATGCCAATGGCATTGAAGAAATTTCAATGCCTTGTTTGAAAATGAAGGCAGGGGATAATTGAATAGATGAACTGTTAACAAAAAAATACTTTCAAAAGCTAATTATTTCCTAAGGTTGGAAAACTGACCACCAGGAAGTTGCATGTTGTGTAATACTGCAGTATATACAATGCCATACCACCAGGAAGTTGCATGTTGTGTAATACTGCAGTATATACAATGCCATAAAAATTAATCAACAACCTTTTCCCAGCAATGCCAAACATCAGGGAAGAAATATCTAAAAAGAGAAGTTTCAAGAACTACAGAATATATGGAAGCTATGGTAATTGTTGCAAGGCCTAATTGGTGTATAAAGATAAATACAACTTATCGACTCCTGAAGTTTAAGTTTCATGTATATAAATAGTGCCTTTACTTTCAAAAAATTATTATTTTTTTTTTAAATTTTGCATTCTTTTCAGGGCAGAAATGAACAAGGGTACAACTGTCACAACAAATCTAGACAGTCCACCTTTTAACAAATTTAAGTGAAAATCTCTATATGAAATATTTGAAGTTCAAACTGCAAGTAATCACAATAATCAATAAATATATTGCCTCGATTTAATCAATTAAATTCAATATGAACAAGTTTTTCAATAGATGGATGGAAAATAGCGGCTCCGGAAAAATTTATCAACATAACATTCTTGCATTACACTCCCTCATATTAACCTTCTCCAATTTCATATAATCTAATAAATTTGAAGAAGGAATTTGTAAAATACAAAAACAATCACAAGTTTTAATATAAATAGGGCCGAATCATTTGAGGTAGAAAATAATACACCTTGACAATTCTTTGTGCATTAGAATGATAATCTGGCACCTGGAAATTTTAGTAGTAGAGTTCTTGCAATAAATAAAGGGCTGAAGATTATTATTTTTAGGTTACTGTGATGGTGGCTCGCGGTGGCGAGCAGCCCCCCCCCTCCCCCACCCGTTGTTAAAAGGCCTAAGCTTTGCCGAGCCTTGGCTCAGCCCCGGACCACCAGATGCGATGGCCGCGCCTGCGCTTAGTAAATGACAACGTAAAGAGATAAGATAAAGGAGAGTAAATGACAACGTAAAGAGATAAGATAAAGGAGACAAAGTTGTGATAACCTGACAATTCAACACACCCATATCCATTCAAATCACTTTTCAGCGGACATACCCCACTTGAATTAACGAGCGCGCAAGCGTAATCGAGTTATCACCAGCGAGCACACGGCTAACAAGGTGGGGCGAGGTGTGTGCCTGTCTCTCTCTCTCTCTCTCCAGATACGAACAGGCTACGCGGCTCGAAGGTTTACTGGGTCGAAGTGACGTCGCAGCCTGATGACAACGAAACGTCGCTTGAAGAGTGGTGCCTCGTAAAGTAATGTCGTTTGAGGTTGGTCTTCAGAATAGAACCATACGAGCATCGGTGGCACTGGAAGGGCTTCTCGCCTGTGTGGGTCATCATGTGGCGCTTCAGCTCGGAGTGAGAGCGACACCCGCGCCCACATATAAGGCATACGTAGGGATGGAGCGACGTACTACCTGTCGTGTCCTCGACTTTCTCCGCGACTCCCCCCGAGTAAGTTTCCAAGGCAAGGTGCTTGCCCGAAGGGGACTCATCGAAATAACAACCACCGGTAGTGCGAGACCAAGCTGACGGGCAGTCTTTAGCGGAGAAACGGACGAGGCGCCCAGGTTCTTCAGGTTGCCACGTGGCCTGCAAGAAGGAAAGGTATCGTTCTTATCCTTCCTCTCGGCCTCGCATCTTTCTTTTTTTTTTAAACCGCCTCTGCAGACTTCCATTGGCGGGAAGGGGGAGGGCCAAAGAGGCAAAGTCCATCCCCCAAACCATCATTTGGAAAATGTTGGTTGTGTCCATCACCAACCAAATCAGAAAAAAAAATAGTCATTTGAAACCATTCCCACCATCCAGCCTACACCACTTCGAAAACCAATCAGAAACGAATGTTCTATGTTCTATCTATGAGGCACATGCACGCTATTCCCTCATGTATTGGAAGAGGCTCACCCAATGGGACATTATTTGAAATATTTCACATGAAATAGGGGGGAAAAAATCAATCCCTGACACATCAGCGCCAAGGCTTTTACCTTATCTTTGGGCTACAGAAATTGTCTGTCCATCAAATGACAGTTGAGAACTACAAACAAAATTGGAAACGCAGCAATTTCTTTACAGATCTAAGGAAGAAGAATGAAAATTACACAACACTAGGAGAATCAAAGATACAAGACATTCTGGGATCAAATTATCGAAGCCAATACTTTTCGAGACAGTGGAAAACCCCAAAAGAAATCTAGAAAACCCTAAGTACAGAACTATTTTCTTCAACTTGCATTTCATGCTGATCAGCGTCTTACAAGAGTAATTTTCTTTTGCCCACACACCAACTGCCTTTCAACTTAACATTATAATCCCAAATCTCTTTAGACTACAAGATCAAGCTGTGGCCAACTAAAACTTTGGAGTTGCCTACAGCTCAAATTCCTTAAAAAATACAAAGTGAGAAAAGAAAGTATCCATGATGTACACATTATGAATGCTTCCTTTTACAAGTACAAACTGGATAGAATAACCAGGTGGCTTTATTTCTTGACCAAACCAAAATTGAGCATCAAAATAATCAGCAAATCAACTTACCTTCAAAGCAGTGGCAAAAGAAATATTCTTTTTCTCCAAATACCAGTTCAATTTAAAGTGATAATGGTCCATTTAAAAAAAAAATAAATTGTACAGAATTTGGCCAAATAGAAAAATTTCACTGATTTGGTGAACGAGAGGTTTGAATGCTTAGCCATTATAGATTTCTCGCAAATATATCTAAAGCAAAAGTCAGATCAGGAATCTACTGTATAAAAATACAGGAACACATCACTTGAGATTTTTCATTTTTGGTTCAAATGGTGCAAGCAGGAAAATTGTTACAAGGGATAATTCACACAAATTTCATAATATGAATGTTTTAAAATGTCCAAAATATGAAGTTGATATCAAAGGAAAATGGTAAAAATATTTTGACAAGATTTTAAATGGAATTTTGTTCAAATAAAAAGCAGAAAAATGTGCAATACCTTTGAAAAATACAAATGAATCAAATTAATAATTTCTAAAAAAATTTATCAAGTACCTGATCAATTAAGATAAACAGAGTTCTAGAATATTGCCAATTTTTCTCAACTCCACCTGCTTATTCATTATAAAAATTCCCTAAAATCAGATGAGAACACTCACCACTTGCTGCTGTGATGTATCTTCCGCTCCAAATAAATTGTGTGGAAAATTATTCTCCTCATCTCCCCAATTCATAATTTGGGGAGCCTAAAAAGAGAAGAGAAAAAAACAATAAAAATTACAAACTAAAATGTATATTCTGACAATACAACCTACTGTGCACTAAAGTATGAATTCTAACCCTATTTCTTTGGGGAGATCCTAAAAGGACTAACCATTTACTAGCACTTCAAGATATGATCTGCCACTTTGATGCAGAAATAAAAATGTAGGTATTTTAGGATAGGGAAAAACATATGGGTAACTACTAAATCATACAAAAAGCGTATATAAAAGGCAAGATGGAATAGATTGGTAATCCACTCTTATATAATGATCCAATAAATTAACTAATTAGATTTGAGGAATCGTAGGCAACCTACCTTAAACTTCTCTCTCATAATTCTATGGCATTATGCCTAACAATATCCAGTCATTGAATATCACAAAATTGAGAAGCTTACAAAATAATCATTAATACTCATAATGAATGCCACTATTATTGATATTGTGTTCATGAGTCTAAAATCAGAGCCATTTAAGAGTTGCACACATAACAAAAAAGAAATCTTTCCATATCAAATCACAAGGTGGTAAAAGTCTCAACCTAGAGGGAAGGGAAAATGACCCTCCTTTTATCTACCCTCAAACCTTGCCCAGCAATCATCTCCCAATCAACCCATCACCGCACAGGCAACTCTTTTTTTTATAGCAAACCAATGGAAGGTCATGGTCAAGTGAAAATATAAAATAGATAACCACAGTAGCCAAAAGCAGACTGCCTGGGGACCTCGCAGCAGGTGAGACTACCGCCACCTACTTACTGGGCAGGGAAGATGTATTCAGCTGACTGCCAAGTTTCACGACTTTCTATCATGCCTCAATAAGTCACTCCTTAGGTAAAATCACCCTGTAAACAATAATCAGTGAAACCTATTACTAATCAGTACTTACCCCTTGTACTCCTGAAGGCCCAGCAAGCTGCTCAGCCCCATTATAGGCATCGATCTGGTCGTGTTCCTCCTTCTCGATCTCATTGCTATGACTACTGTAATCTGAGAAGCTGTTGGTACCATTCTTCCCACCGCAACGCCCTCTATCTCCACTCTCAGAGCCCCCGCCCCCTGGGGGATCGTCCTTGCTCTCCACATGGGCCTGCGGTGTGTCCACATGCCGTAAGGACTGGGAATTGGCACCATGGGGCTGGGAGGATCCTCCTTCATCCTCCACCTCAACCTTGATCATGTCGACGGGAACAAGGCTCTGGGGGCCGGTGTTCCCGAGTGCCTCTCCGGTAGGCACATCCAATGCATGGTGGGGTGGAAGATCCGCCACTGCTGGGCTTGGGGGAACTATAGCGCGAGAGGACGCCGGGTTGTGGAGGCTGTCAGGGACCACTGACTGACTAGGCACTGAAATGGAGGTTGTGGCAGAGGACCTGGATGAGCTTGGAGAAATTGACCTCCGGCCTCCCTTATGGGAGGGACCATATGAGAGATAGGATGAAGATGCCACCCCATCAGAACCACCACTTTCCCTGCGGGTCCGCTTGGCAGCAGGGGATGACCCTCGCCGGGTTTCAGGTACTAGGATGCTTTTCTTTGAAGTGAGGGAGGGATCCTCATCAGGGACAGCCAGCCCCTTGATGCGAAGGCATTCTGCTGCCTTGATCAGCCCCGCTAAATCACTTTGTTTCACATCCACCTCCCCGAGGTACATGTAATCGAGGAGCGCCTCCAAGTCATGGTGGCGGATGTCTTTGAGAATCACCACAGGGGACTTGCACGTAGTTCGCTCAAACACCTCCCCAAAATAATCACTACAAGTGGACATCACCAGTCTGTGCACAGGAAAGAATTTGCCTTCGCATGCTATAGTGGCATCTGTGTACGTCTCCTGCAACAAAAATGGGTATCCAGCATAAGCCAAATTATAACCTGTGGGCCCACAATCAATTGGCAAGGGATATTCAAAAGGTTTTGGATGTGATGTAACAAAATACCAAGGCTGCCCCCAACCACTTGGTGGATAGACACCCATGTGATATTTTCTGGCACCATCAACTTTATGGTGTCCCCAAAAGGATCTGTACCGTACACCACTCTATAACCTTCGCATATGACATACCTACATAACATTCCCCCAGATATACACAGCGCTTCCTACACACCTAACCAAAGAGACAGCTACTCATCTCCTACAGCCCAACCTAAAAACCTTGTTCACCACTAACAGACAGTGATAACAGGAGAACCCACTGTACCACCCACCCATAATGCATCAATGAAATTTATACATACACAAAACAAAAACAAATGTAGACCAAGAAAATGCTATCAAAACAAAGAAACCATAACTATATTATATATAATCCATTGACTCAATCGAATATGCAAGAACTGCTTGTATCCAAAGCCTCTCAAAGATTCCGACACCCTCCAGACCTTATAAATAATCACACAATGCACTTCCTACACAAATCAAATTCCTTAAGGTCAAGGATCACATTTGACATAAGGCACAAATACTAGCCCAGATGATAAGGTTCCTACCCAATTGTTTAAAAAAAATGTTAATAGTGCCTTCTGTTCAAAATTAGAATTAGCTACTAGTGCCTCCATGCTCACCAGCAACTGTTATTCAGATCTTTATAATGGTCTCATTATCTAGTCATTTATAGAGTTGCTAGCAACATACCTTTTTCCGTAAACCTGATAATATATGGAAGAAAGTGGATTTGTGATTATTCCACTTAAGTGAGAGTAAGCCATCCTCCATTGCTGGTGTATCTGAAATAACATTATTGTTATCAATTTAGTAATTTCTTTTATTCAACACCTCTTTGAAATTACCTAATTTTTATTCGCCTCCATCATGCCACTTTTATCTAGAAATCCGTTTCATTTTTTTCATATTTCAAACATTCTAAGGTTTATTAATTTATACTCTTTCAATAAACAACCAATAGATGCAATTTTTTATAATCCATCCCTTCACCTCCTCAAGAAATTTAAAGCTAAAACCAACAAGGCCCGGCTGAAAGTTTGTAAGAAAAAGAACTATTTACACAGCCAAAAAATCTTTTCAAACATACAATCACAATTTATAAATGAAGTCATGGTGATAATGTGAAAAGCAGAATTTATTTAGTTTCTTAAGCAATGTGGCAAAAATGTAAAGATTGGTCACACACTACATAATAGGAAGCCATTAAATGTAGTTTTTTTTAATGTGTACTAAATATGAAGAAGGGTGTATTGAAAATCAATGTTAAAAGTTTTCACAATATACATATTTTTTAATGAGGTCATCAAAAGAAAGGGTGTCTGTTTTTTTGTTTGGGTGTTTGTTTTTTAAGTTCATGTACCCATTTTACACATTTCTTATCATGAAGAGAATTATTTTTCAGCAGGATACTGTTAAAAACCCACCTAAATAAAAGTTCATTGTTACATTATGCAGCTAAAAGAACATAACTTGCGTTGCTCAATGGAAAGACAATTGTTTGGAGTACAGTGGAACCTGGTTCACAAATAGCTTTAGTGACCACATTTTTACTTGGTATACAATAACTGTTCATAACCAAGGTTTCCCAACCAGTTCAGTTAGCACCTCCCTTTTGTTCTGCGCTGCGGTCAAGCTATTATTTCTGGTGTTCATTGGCATCTCTCTACTGCAGAAGTACATTCACTCATAGTCAGGAGGTGGCTGAGGGCTCCTCAATTTGACAGCACTTTTCAATTCATCAACATGCCACACCGCAAAGCTGCGATGGCAAAATGCCTCAGAAACCTTTCAGCGCACTGACCAGCTTCAGCCACACCATCTACTGCAGATAGAATTGAAGAGCTCCCCACACCTTTGAGCAGGCTACAAAAGAGATGGCAGTTTTTACCAACTGAGGTCACCCAAACCAGTCCCTATTCCCGGCCAAACAGACTCTCCTTACTAACCATGCTTGAGGCTGTTGTCAAGCAAATTGCTTGTCAAGTGTGCTTCTCCCTGCTGCGCCAAAATATGACTCTACCATCGACACGTTAATGATGGCGATTTGTAATTCTTGTGGGCATATTCAGTTCCATCATGGACCACAGTATGTCTGTGGGATTGATGGAAAAATTTCCTAGTTTACAGCAGGATATGTGCTTTTAGTCTGTAATACTTTACTTAGTGGACAAGGCAGATTTGTCTTTGCCCTGCGTTTCACCGGGTAGATATTATAGACAAGATAACTCCTGTTTGTTGATGAGATGCACCCCCCTCACACTGAATGCTCTTAGGACTATGTACTACAATCTGGGAGACAGCGCGCTCTATTGATGTCAGCTTCAACCGATCCCACATCGGTGCTGCTTTTGTTGTAGAATGGGACACCAGATTTGTCATAGACTATGTAGTGTTATGCAATTTCTGTGATCTGTGCTTCAAAAAGAGAAATGACTCTCCTGCACAATTCAGCCTTTTGAAGACAACTCACGCATGCAACAAGAATTTTGATGGCAAGTCCAGTATCATGGAAGCAGAGGCAGCCAAGAGTATCTGGACATCAATGCCATGAATGATGGAAGGACCTCCAGAGAGAAGTGATGACAAAGAGGGGCAAGATTGTTCAGAGAAACTTGCTCGACCCAACACAGGTTGACCAATGCCAACATAGACAAGCTGACGCTGCACTATGGTAAGAATATTCAAGCTCACAACACCAAAGCTTTAGTGGAGTCATTGAGGTCTATTCTTACCTCATATGAGGGGCGGTCAATAAGTTTTGCAATTCGGATATAAAGGAACGAGATGTGGGAAAAAGTGTTTTATTATTTTTCAATATAACTACCCTCGACTTCAATGCACTTGAGCCACTTGTCCCTGAGGGTTCAAATTCCCGACTCCTGGACATCTCCATTGTCCCCAAACCAGCGTCCACGTAGTGCAGCCTTG